>JAJIYU010000545.1:0-48423 GCA_030144865.1 Tinospora cordifolia
AAAAAAAAAAATTCATCATTTTGTACCAAACAATGTTTTGGTGGCCTAACTCATCCTCAAAATTATATGCGCACCAATAATTCTTCAAATAAATAACAAAGCTTTTTTTTTCTTGGTAAAAATAAAAAAGTTCTACAAGTTTCTAATTAGACAAGGCATGTTAATGCATGCAAGAAAGCAAAAGTGCAACCCACAAGGTAAAATACCGAAGAGCATGCAATCATTTAAAGAAGCCATGAAATAACAAAACAATGTTGGGAATGAAATAACACACCAAATGGTGTGACTTGCGTCATAATGAAATAATAGTTAAAGTGGGTACTTAGTAAATGAGAATTGCTTTTTTCTAATTTTCTATATATATATATATATATATTTAACAGTGTGTCCATGATAAATGAATTATTGTATCATTATAATAAGAATACAACGATATATATATATATATATATATACACGTAAACTCTTAAAAATATAAATTGTAACTTATATATAATTAGAAAATACTTAACAATAAAATATGCAAAATATGAAAGTAGAAATATATACAAGATATTAACAATAAATATATAATAATATATAATAATATCTTATATATATAGTAACATCTTTGAAAAAAAAAATCTTGAATTTATCAATTAAATCACGGTGATGGCTAGAAAGGTGTGCTTTTGTAAAATTGTTAGCAAGCTGATCTGCAAATACAACATAAGTCAAACAAATGATATCTTGTTTAATATTCTGAAGAATAAAATGACAATCAACTTTAATGTGTTTTGTTTACTTATGAAAACTATTACTATGGCGAATCTATATAACACTCATATTGTCATAATAGAGAGTTGAACTGTGAGAAAGAGAAACTCTTATGTCTCATAACAACCAACAGATTCGTAATAACATCTTTCATTGGCTCATATTCTACCTTTGTGCTGGAGTGCAAAACAAAGGTTTATTTCTAACTCTTCTAAGAAATTAGCAAACAATATCTTGTGACGAAATGACAATTAGTTGAGTCACCTGCCAAATCTATATAAGAGAATGCATGAAGTTTTCAAGGAGAAAGAGCAAAGAAATGAATGTCATAAAACAAATATCATCAATATACCTAAGTATATGTAAGATGACTACATAATGAGAAGATCATGAAACATAAATAAACTAACTCAGTAGTATAGCAACATAAGATAGATCTGGTTAAGTCCCAATAAGATAGATAAGACTATCAACTAATTGCTTATATAATATTGCATCTAGTAGGTGTTCACTAATAATTGACAATAACTTAACATTTGCCTCAAATAGACTATCAACAATCATGTTGCCAAGCAAGCTAGCGAGAGATAAGAGATTAGATGTGCACTTTGCTCAAGAAAGGTATTATCCATTAGATTTAATTGTAACTTCGAGGATTAAGAAATAACTTAATAACTGTAAATCCTTCATTTCAAACGTCTAACCAATAAATTATTATAAAGCATGAATTCTTAATACATCATCTCCTATTATGACCATATCAGCAACATGAAACAAAAGAACAACAATAGTAGCCTTTGAGCAATGAAGAAACAAAGCAGAATCATAACTATTGAGAGAGAAACTTTGTTGAGAATAGATTTGTTTCATCCTACAATTATAGAATAAAATGTGGATATGGATAAATATTTTATCCAATGTTGTTATAGCCAAACATAGGATTAGATTAAAAAATAGTCTAATTATATTATATGATGTATGCCAAATACCCCCTTAAGGTAGATTTTTTTGGAGAAAAATTTAATACGTTTGAAAAAAAAAATCTTATTTTCTCGACAAAATCTTCTTTTTTGAGTTTGGATAGTAAAAATAGTGGAAAAAAGTTTTGCAAAATTCTCAACCTCACAAACTTTTTACTAAAATTTTCTCCACTTAGAGTGTTGAAATTTTTTTTTTTCTCGAGAGAATATTTTTTATACAATAATTAAAAAAGACAACTTTCTATAACTAATTTTTGTTAAATTTTATCATGTCCAATCAAACAATAATATAAAAATTTCTCAAACAAAATTTTCTAAAAACTAGTATTTTCTTGAGAAAAAATTTTTCGCTAACCAAACACACATTTATAACTTATTTGTTTCGTAATTATTTTCATGTTTAAAACTTAAAAAAAGACACATACATTATATTTGGTTGACTAAATTTATAAACACAAGGCTGTGAATCTACAAAGAAAACTTATTTTTAGAAAACACCAATTTTTTTTTTAAAGTTTTGATATTCTAAGTTGTATTCGAGATTTTGAATTTTATACTAAATATTAATCCCTTATATATATATATATATATATATATTTATTGTTCAAAACACCACAAATATATTATTTATGACCTTAATTTTCTTCAGAAATCATATTTTAATTTGGTGTTAGAATTTAGCCTAAAGATGGCGGTACAAAATGTCGTTTAATTCGATATATAGTAATGAATCCTAACAGAGTTTGACATGCTACAGAATTATTTTCAAAGAGGGGTTTATTTTATTTTATTTTTCTTTTCCTTATTCACTTTCTTGTACTTCTTTTTTGATATTTTAGAAAATGAAAGGCCATGGAATACTATAACTACTGTTCTTTTTCATTTTCATGATCCAATTCATGTTCAACATTTACATTGCCATCATAGAGACTGTCCTCTACTCTATTCTTCAGTGGAATCACATCCATTTCACTCATATCCATCTCTGCTTGCAAGGAGCTTTCATCAGAGTCACTTCCATCGGACTCATCACGACGACTCCACTTCCTTTTCCTGATTTTTGGAACCAACCGAGGAACTTCTTTGGACTCCAATTTTGCATCAGCTGGATCTATTCTTTTAAATCGGACAACGCTCACTTTTCTGGCATTTCCATTCAGTATCTGTATCACAGAATTCAAGTATAAAGTGAAGTTGGGCAATCATAAAGAAAGTACATTCCATTTCATTGGAATGGTTTTGCAGAGTTAGCCAACTTTCCTCATGGTTGAAAGTCAAATTATAAATAAACATGCGGGTTACGTTTTTAGTGCATGAAACTACTCAAGATCTTCCATGGCTTTCAATATAAATAAATTGGTCCATTTGTTACATATAAGTTGGAAACATTAGCAAAGTAAGGAGAAATAGTTTTCTTTTTTAGTTTGCTTCTCCTCAGAATGTTCCAAATCAATTCAACGTGTAGGGATGATGAACTTTTTGTCAGTGCGAATGATTAACCTAAACCATGTAAATTCATCAAGGAAAATGCTAAATTAGCTGGAACTGTAGCATTCGCAACATTGAATGAATAGATACATACCTCGAGATATATAACATATATTCATCCAATGGTTGTGAGTGCTGAGGTTGTACAAAATAAAAAAGATGCAACTACAGAAAAAAGGCCTACACAAAACACACAAATGTCCTCAAAAGTTGACTCACAAAAGGAGCGTGTATAAACTTTTTGATTAGTTCCTTAAAGCCGAATTCCCTACTTAATGAGATATTTCTAAATCATTAGTTTTTCTATTTTCTATACCACAGGATCCATTATGAAAGCCAGTATTTTAAAACTGGACAGAGACTGCATAGAAAAAACAACGCTGATATAATTTCTCACAATGGAAGCTTATATTCAACTAAAGCTTTCGAATCTTCAGAAAAGTAGATATAAGTGGAAGTTAATAACACGCTTTACTTTGCTCTTGACTAGGATGCATCACTCCTTGATTTAAGCTCTAAACAAAATAAGGGACAAGGATATATTATGCATGTGCCAGTTCATTCAGGACACCAGTTTAGTGCATTCATCTATTAATTCAGAAAGCAGCAACACTAACTAGTGGATGTAAACTCATAGGAAATGCAGCCATAAAATCAAATTGTGTTTGGCTGAAGGTTAAAATGAGGAAACAAAAGAAAACTAGATCTGCCATCAGGATAATGCAATCTCACCTCCAGTTTAAACATCTGATGCTTTTCCTTCTCATGTTGGTTGTTTGTTTCTGTTTCATCATACTTGCCATTCTCCTCTCGGTTTGCCTTCTCTAGCTTTACTTCTATACTTTCACCTTTCCTAGGAATATAGCCAAATGCTTCACAAACAAACCCTGATACTGTCTCATATTGGCCCTGCAACAGGTGAGGAAAATGAAAGTGAACTACAATGATAGACCCATTTGTTGTAATTTTTTTTTTTTTTGGTTTTTCTCATTTGTGCAGCAGTTTATTGCTTAATAAATTAATGCTTGTTTGTTTCTTCCCCAAAAATTGCGGAAAAAAAAAACAAAATAACAATAGACCAATTTTAATTCTCATTGCAAGCAACATAGGGAACAGTAAGAGATGGGACAAAACAAAGCAAAACCGCACTTCTAAAAAGGTTTAAACTCATCAAATTATTTTTCAACAATTTGGAAAATCCTTATTCTTAAGACTACCAACTACACTAATATAAAATAATAGCAAGTCCCAGTACATTTGGCTTTTGCCATATCTAGGTCTCCAAAAAGGTCAACACAACCAGCCTCACCTCTATATTGGGGAGGCTATTTTTTACCCAAAAATGGCTTTGAGGTCATAATGTAGCAACCTCAACAATTACAATAAGGCCAAAAAACTTGCACTTCTTGAAGGAAGCTTGTAAGAGAGAACTAGTTCTTAACAACCCAAGAATTAATGCTGCAAATATAATACAAAAAACATCAAACCTCTGGCAATTTGACATCTAAATCCTCTGAAAGCTGATCAATTGATGTGTTTGCATCAACATCAAAAACCCCTTCAGCCTGCATGACAACATACCCAGTTTTCTTTTGGATCTCCTCCTGTCAAAATAAAACAAGAGGACATAACCAAATAAGAAATAACAAAGACAGTCACGAAAAGAACATTAAACCAACATGACATATTAACAGTAATAAATGTTAAGCATGTTCATGATAATCACTTAACCTTGATGATTGGTGGCCATAAAAAGATAAAAGTCTTAATCAAAGTGTATGCGAAAGTTGTGTCACACAAAGCCAACTTCAGGAAAAAGGATTAACTTCTATACCCATTTATTTGAAAGCTTAATGTAAATGACTATTCTGTCTCACTTTGTCAAGTGCATCAGTGAGTATTCAAGTTGGTATCTTCCAAAGAAAAAAGTATCTATTTTGACCAAGAATCAAGATTTTTCCAGTCATCTATATGGTAGTCTCACATCATTTAAAAAAAAAAAAAAAAAAAAAAAAAAAAAAAAAAAAAAAAAAAAAAAAAAAAGAAGAAGAAGAAGAAGAGGGTTAGTGATGCATACATGTGAGACTCTCTCTAAACCATTATTGAAGTATTCTTTGTGAGCCCAGGCCATAAGGGAGCAAAATATTTGTGGGGTAGGTCAAGGACTAGACAACCTCAAATAGGACAAGTTGTTACCAAAAGTGTTCCCATAAAGACATGAGATATCTAAGGAAAGTTGAAATTGCAATAATCTCACTTTGCCCAAAAGAAAAAAAAATTGTTCTTCCCATTTATGACTTCAACACACCAATATGGTAATATCAATCCCTCTTTCAAGAGAACCAAGGATAAGGAATATATCAAAATGACTCCCAGGAAATATCAGGTGGTGAAGGGGTAGTTATAACTTATAAATGCTATCAAAGCCAATTTGATATTGGTAATGTACTCACAAAGGTGTGAGCTCCTAAAGATGGTAGATTGTTATCCTCTAATGCTGCTCGAGGGGGAAAATCATATTATCCACATATGTGACACTCTCAAAAAATGGCAGCCTAGTGGATGAAGTACTACATGGGATCTAGCGAAGAGTTCGATCTGTTGGAGCCTATTCCAAGAGCTTGAGCCATCTGAAAGTATTACAAAGATGAAGTATGTCCAAAACCAGAAAATATAAGATGGCAGTAGCTGTCATGTAATTACAATAAGATGACAGCTTATCAGGGGATAGTGAGAGAGTTTAGGAATCAATAAAGCTTCTTGCAAGTTTTTGGATGTCTCTTCTAAATGAAACAATGTGTTTTTCCTTTCGCCCTGAATTTTGGGATGGGATTGTGGTATTTCTTCAATTATCATGGGGGTGCAACTGCTTAGCTTTGACTCTTAGTGTTAAAGTCATGTATTGTTATGTATCTTATTCTGTTATAAATAATAAATTATCCAAAAAAAAATCAAAATCAAAATAAGGATACACCTTAACATAATATTAGTTCATCTGATAATAGACTTTTTCAAGGCATAAGCTAGGAATAACATAATAGATATATTTTTAAGGCATGTTTCTTGGTTTGGCCTCTTCATAAGTCAAAGTACCATAATTAGCCAAGCTACCTACAAGACTTCCATAACAGAAAGTCTGGCATCAGCAAATCTAAGAAGCACCAGATCTACATTTTCCAGATTATTGATCATTAGAAGTGAGATCAAAACCAGCAAAATGAAAAATCTTCAAGGTCTACATAGTATTAGTTCATGTTTATAAAAAGAGTATAACAGATTTATTTAATAAATTTAAAAAAAAAAAAAAACTCACCTCAACATCTTTTTCCAAAAATGTCAGGATCAATTACATGAAATTCCTTGATCCACTCCGCTCTATCAAGGGTCAACAGTTATACTAAAAGTTAAAACCTTTTTCTAAGCACTAACCTGTCTAATGGTTACTATTTAATTACTTCTAACTAGCATATCTAGTGCTTCAAAAAAATAAACACATCTAATGGTCAGCATTATATGTGTCTAAACCATTTTCAATTAATTTTCCTACATATTATACATCACCTTGCCTCAGGCTGCGAATGTACAGAGGCTAAAATTTTGGAAGGATAGGTTAACTTTCTTCTTAATTTTAAGTTTATTTTCGCACAAGAAACACATGTCATGCATTATAAAAACTGATAAAAAGTGTACAACCAGCCAATGCAACATTGACATATTAAAAAAAGAACATCCTGACTTTCTACCCAAACATAAAAAAACAAAAACAAAAGAACTCATACATCATTCATACATCCTTCCCAACCAAAAGACCAATCTAATAAAGTGGGACCATAAATCTGATGCAAAAGCCTATGAACTTGCTACCATCCTGATGCTATCCAGAGAGTGTTATGTAGATCATGGAAAATGCAATGGCTTCATTATGGCCAAAGAGCCAAATTTGCCATAAAGAGGCAATAATGGCTACATTTGTAAATTCCATAGCTAAATAGCTAGAGATGCCCCTACTACGACAGGCTCTCCCCAATGAGTCAATGGATGATGAAGTGACCTGTCCCGCTGAGAAGACCCTCCATTTTTCCCACACAAAACTTACCCAATGCCAATGCAAGAAGATATGTTCCATCGGTTCCTCAACCTTCAAACATGAAGCATAACATTGTGGAGATATTTAATGGTTAGGAAAAATGGAAAATGGCTCTGAAGAATGTTCATTGTGCTAACTTTTCTGTGTTTTTTTAAAAAGAAACATTGAACTTTATTGCATGTTAGAAAGAAACAGGCAACAAAAGAAAAAGGAAGACCATCCCAACAAAAACGTGCCGCCACCTAATTTTCTTGTGTTAAAAGCCAACCTAAACAAATCAGATGCATTTTTGAGTTGGAAAGAGTCTAAGATATCAAGGAGGTGATTGATTACACTATGTTCCCCAAGTATTGAAGCCCTAGATGGCGGGATAACTCCAACATTGCTGTTTTGTTTCCCAATCTTTCCATTTTTAAGTCTTGATAATCAACCCATTACTTCCTTTTTATGACTATTCCCCACGCTCAACCTTCTCCCATCTCAAGGAACCTTCATTTACCTAGGGCCTTGACCGTATGCGACCTCAAAGAGGTTCACTAGCCAATTATTATTGCTTCAATCTTTCGTATTTTCTTCGGATCATGTTAGATTCCTTTGGTGGATTGATCCATTTCTGGCTCATCTAATAAGTTTACTTGTAGGTCTTTACTTTCTACTCTTGTTGCTTCATGACAACCACATTACTTCCATAATCTACTCATATTGTCAGGCAAATGTTTCATCTAAGGTAAAAATTTTTGGGTCAAGTAGAGTTGACAAAAGCTTAACATGTTGAAAATGTTGCAAAAAATGTTACCTAGCATGTGAAAAGGAAGAATGACGAACGGAGGATGGCGAGTGAATAGCAAAGGGTGAGTAAACGAAGGAAAGATCACGACAATTGGGTGGACAAAAGAAAATAGATTGCAGAGGAATACAAATGAAGACCACTAAAAAGGGTGGCAACGGGTGGAAGAGACCAGAACATAGGAGCAGAAGAACGAAGAGAGGAACAGGAAATAGATAGCTGGTCACAAAGGAGACCGTTATAGTGAACGAAGATACACTAGATTAATAACTAGAAAGGCCAAAAGCAGAGATTGACGTTACGATGAACTGCCCAAAACAAAGATCAACCACGTAAGACATGCAAGAGAGACAACATAGAAGAATATTCTTATGCAGCAGAAGGCATCAGTAGAGGATGACGGGTGGACTCTAGTCAAGAGCAAGAAACGGAGTAGTAAATTCAAAAACGACAAAGTTTATCGAAAACCATATTTTCCAGTCACCAAAATGTGAAAAAACACTTCAACCAAGGGTTTGTCAAGGCAGTAAATGCCAAGTAAGGAGTTTGACAAATAGGAACGGCACTAAGTCTTTCCTAAATAGTCATAAGTACTTCTCGATATGCTTTACAAAGGATAGTCAAGAGATGGTGTTTCAAGAAGTAACAAGAACTCGCACTACCATATAGCAGTGATCAAAGAGGTGGTCATCTAGGTGAAGAAAAGGGTGGAGAAGATATTAAAGAAAAACGAAAGCTACAAAAACACAGGCGTTTTTCGAACCAGGTTATACAATCATAATGGAAGTTTTGGTTAACGACAACGGTAGATACATCAAACTGACAAAAATGGAGAACGAAAAACACCAAAGTATCATGAAATCAAAGGAGCGCACGACGGAAGCATGGACAAATCTCTAGAAAGCAATGGACAAGGTAGTCCAGGAAGTTGCGAATAGACAAAACAAGGACTCAAGCCGAGAAAGGGCGAAACAATCTGAAGTAGAGGAGAGGATGATGAAGGAAGACAAAGAAAGCAGGAACAGAGGACCATTACGAGAAAGGGATGGGAATCGACGGTTGAAACAAAACATTGGCGTAGTGGACAGTCGCCAAGGGACACAAGGGGGAAGACGATGGGACCAGAAGCAAAGCAGTTTCTCATCATACAAACATCAGACGTAACGCTATGGCATACAATGGAAAAGTCAATTCGCCAATTATTGAAATGAGATGTTCACTTCCACAGACTGGACGTGGCATGAAGCATGGTGTTCTATTATGAGGAGAATGAAGTAAAAATTTCTCGACCTAAGAAGTATTGAACTCTGCTAGGGGGTTTCTACATTGAGGATTGGAGTGAGGACCTAGCTAACATAAGGGCGCAGGTTGCTTGCAGGAATAGTTGGATGGGAATCAAAGGTATTAGGTAGAAAGATTGGAATATACAAACCTTTGAGAAAATAGATGAGGCTTGCTGTGGTTTATTGGACATAGCGCACATCACCATATCCAACTCTTCAATGGAAATGACCTTTCTGCGGTTACGAGGACATGAATCGGAGTTCCTCCCCAAAGAATTTGAAATCTATGACGAGACAAGGGTTCAAGAATTAAGGTTGGCGGAGATTGAACAAAATTGGGGCTTAGAAGTGAAAGAGCTACGACACCAAATCCTCGAAATGTTCACTGAAAATCGTCTTCAAGGGATAACGAATGTCGGAGAATGGTAGTTCGGCGACCGGAGGGGCTCGGAAGTCGAGATTCTGAGCAGTCATGATGAGTATGCATCGCTCGAGGACGACGAGGACAGAACGATGGTGAGAGGGCAGTTGTCAAGCAGCAGAGTACGTGGAGCAGTTAGAACTAAGAATGGCAGTAAGCCACCTATCTCTAACAAAGGGATGGATAATAGTGGTTGATCGACAGATCGTTGGGAGGGAGACGTGGTTGAGCTAACGTGGTTGAGCTAACTTGGGCCAGGACTAACCAGCATAATGAATCGAGCCACGAAGACTAGATTAAGGACTCGCATAAAAAAAATCCCAACAAATCGAGTGAAAAAAGCCCGAGAAGAAAACAACAATTGGGTGGGCCCACATGAATCATTAAAAAACCGGGTCAAGTTATAAGATGGCCCGAACAACATGTGGGCCAAGGAAATGAAAAGCCTATGTACCGGCCCAACATAAAAGTTTATCAAAGGACAGTCAAGGGCAATGAAAGGAACAGGCTTGGGGCCATGGCTCGATGGGAGGCCCAGGTGAATGAAAGCGGGACGGATCTAGACACAGATTAAAACTACCACAACTACATAACTCAGACAGAGTCAGAGCGGGTACCCAAGACCCAATACATAGATGAAGACTCAGTAAAGATAGGCACCGAATTGCCGAGAGGATTAGAACATCAGGATGATGGAGAACACGACTAGGTATGTGTCCAACACTATACTTCTCTTCTACCTCAATATTCACGTGCCATGCAAAGCCGAAAGAAACTATGGCAGAAGAAAACAAAGGGTTAGCATATCAATCTTCCAAAAGGGGAGGATCAAATGATGAGTCAAAACATCTACAACGAGATGAATAAGAGCACACAGGAATTGGAGTTCGGGAGAGTTAGAGACTTTTTGCTCTCAATCAACTCACAATTGATCGCAATGCAATAAGTTCTAGTCGGTCTCAATGGGGAAAGCTTATTCTGATTAAGCTCTTGAGCTGGAATATCCAAGGCTATGGGTCAAGGACCAAAAGAAGACTCATCAGAAAAGCCATACCTGCTGCAAGGGTGGACTTGATAGATTAGTCTCTGATCGCAAAATTTTGGAAAAGAAGATTTGTGGGCTAGGCGGCGATTTCTATGGATGGATCAATAGGGAGAATTCTCATATTAAGGGATGTTAAGAATATCGTGGTTCAAGAAAAATGGCAAGGGATGCATTCAAGTTGGTGGAAGAGATGGCATAGATTGGTGGTATACAATAGTATACGGGCCTTGCGATAACAATGGTGGGGAGGATTGTTTGATCGAGTCAGCAGCTCTTTCAACCATCATTCAAGGCCCCTGGTGCATAGGAGGAGATTTAATATGGTTCGTCGTACGGGGGGAAAAAAAGGAACAGCAATTACATAACCAAAACTATAAGCATGTTCGATGATTGGATTCAAGACATGAACTTAGAGGAACCAGAGCAAAAAAATTTGAGTTATACTTGGAGTACTGGACGCAGCATCCCAACTATGTCCAAGTTGGATCGATTTCTATGCAATGAAGAATGGGGAGAGAAATTCAGGTATCAAAAAGTATGGGCATTACAACGAATAACTTTCGATCATTGGTTGATTCTTCTGGACACAGAGGAGACTAAATGGGAGCCTGCACCTTTTTGTTTCAAAAATGTTTGGCTTCAATAAGCCAAGTTCAAAGAAATGGTGCAACAAGAGTGGGAGACAGATTAAAGCAGAGGATGGGAAGGGTACAAGATGATGATGAAGCTTTAGAATCTTAAAAGGAAAATTAAGAGCTTGGAGCAAGGGGCAGGTAGCAGAAGACAACACAAGGCAATTAAACCTAATGTAATCTCTTAGGTCATTAGATAAAAAGATGAAGGTAGAAGATTACCCTGACCTTATAGTCGAAAGGAAAAAGCTGATCGAGGAGATCCATTTGTTGGAATGTAGACTGGAAAGGAAGAACAGACAACGAGCCAAGATGAAATGGGCAAAGAAAAGAGATGTTAACTCAAAATACTTCCATAGAGTTCTCTCTCTGCAGAAGTCTAGAAGCAAGATCACTAAATTAGAAGACAAGTCAGGAAATTTATTAGAAAACGAGGATGATATATAACAATTAATAATTGACTGCTTTGGAGACATTTTCAAGGAAAAGTCCACCCTCAAATGGGGGATAAAAGGATTGCAGTGGCAAAGTATCACAGAAGAGGATAGCAATTGGCTGCAAAGAGAATTTGAAGAAGAAGAAGAGATCAACGAGGCAGTGTTCAGCTACGATGGAGGAAAGGCACCTGGTCCAGATAGATTCATTGACTTTTTTTCAGCAGGCTTGGAAAACAGTTAAAAAAGATATAATAGCCTGCTTGAAAGAATTCTACAAGCATGTCATTGTTAACAAAAAGGTCAATGAGACATATATGTCTCCTTCCTAAAAAGAATAATTCTATGCGGGTAGAGGATTATCGGCCAATCAGCCTCAAGACGAGCATCTACAAGACCTTAGCAAACAGGCTAAGAGTAATTCTTCCCAAAACAATCAGTGAGCATCAAATGGCTTTCGTTAAAGACAGACAGATAATAGATGCTATTACTATATGACCATTAGCAAAGAGGGGCTAATATTGAAAGTAGATCTAGCCAAAACCAATGATTCGGTCGTCGAATCTTTCTGGACTTCGTTTTGAGAAAGAAAGGCTTTGGAAAACAATAGAGAAGACGGTTGCAAGCTTGTCTACAGACAGTAAATTACGCGATATTCATCAATGGGCGATCAAAAGGAAAGTTCAATGGCTACAGAGGATTGCAGTAGGGAGATCCTCTCTACCCTTTCTTGTATACCATAGTTGCAAATTCTCTGACCGGACCTCTCCAGAAAGCAGTTCACGTAGGAAGGTTGGAGGGCACGCTTGTAGGAAAAGATAAAGTTCAGCTCACTCACCTCCTGTTTGCAGATGATTGCTTGATGTTCGCGTAGAATCAGGAGGAAATAGAGATGGTGATGGAATCACTTCATGCATTCTGCTTCCTAACAGGATTGGACATAAACCGGAAGAAGAGTCAGCTCTTGGGCATCAACATGGAAGAAGAAACAATGGACAAAACGGCTACAAAATTAAAGGTCTCATCCAAAAAATGGCCAATGCAATATTGGGGTTGCCGTTAGGAGGAAATTTGAATAGAGATGGATTTTGGGATCCAATGGTTCATATCATTAGATGAATGAATAGCCGCGTGGAAAAAGAGTTATCTTGCAAGAAGCAGTTGCCTCCTCTTGCCACAAATAGTCATGGAAGCTTTGTCAACTTACTTCATGTCAGCTTTTAGAATGCAAAAGAAAGTGGCTAGTCTCGTCGAGAAGACCATGAGAGACTTCTTGTGGAAACATGAAGATGACGAGCAAGGTCAAAATCTTGTGAAATGGGAGCAAGTTTGCAGAGAAATGACTCGAGCGGGTTTGGGCATAAATGGTTTGATAAAGAGGAACATTGCCCTAAGGGATAAATGGCTATGGCATATGCAAGAGAAACCCAGGGTAATGATGGCACGGGTAGTCAAAAGCATTCACGAGGCAAAGGATCATGACAAGGAAGCTGGTCTAAAGAGGAACAGCAGTCATCGTTCTCCTTGGAAGGACATCTACAGCATTTATGATAGATTTAGACCTCACATTACTTGGAAGGTGGGAAAAGGGGATAAGGTGAATTTCTAGAGAGAAATTTAGTGCGGTACAGGAAGGCTAAATGATCTATTCCCTCACGTATATAGGAATTCCAATAAACTTGATGCATCGATTTCTGAATTTCTGACATATAGTATGGACTATGGAGGAGAATAGAGTGCACTGGGGATGAAACCTTCATCTATGTAGATGTATAGGAGATGGACACATGGCAGAACTAAGTGAATTACTAAATACCTTACACAATTTTCAATTAGGAGCCACAAATGAAGAAGATCGACCAATGTGGAACGGAGAACCTACTAATCAGTTTTCAGTTAGATCGTTCATGGTGAAGTTGAATGCAAATCAGGTCCATCAATCGACTGTCCCAGCAGAATTTATATGGAAGACAATAGCCCTTATTAAAGCGCGCATCTTGGCATAGTTGATTAGCTTAAACAAGCTAATCACCGAAGATAATCTCCAAAAAATGCTTCCACAAACACTCGTTGAATCCTTCAATCTGCATCTTGTGCACGAACAGTCCAAAAACGACACAACACGTCTTTGGGGATTGTAGAGTGGTGCACCATCTTTGGACCTGGTGGACGCGGATGCATAGCGGCATTGTACCTCCTAATGCAGCCATTCTGTTCCATATTCCAGTGGCAGTCTCAGCTTCAAAGATTCAACAGTATTGGAAGTCTATTTTGCTTTCTGTTTGGCATTGAATTTAGGAAGAAAGAAATGCAATAATCTTTTTGGAAAAAGTTAAATTGGAGTGGCTTTTATGGGAGAGATCTAATATTTTGTTTGCAACTTGAATCTCCACAACAAAATTTGGAAACGGATATAATTTCGGGGACTGGTTATGTAACGGGGGAACATCATTCGATCTCTTCAATTTTAATTTGTATTAGGCCTCCACTGTCCAGATATATATATATGCATATGATTATTACATTGATCACATTTTCTCTCACTGTCAACTTTTGAAGAAGCTTTGGGAGGACTAGTTTTCTTCTTCAGGTCATACATCCCTCAAACCCGCTCAGGTTGAGGTACTTTGTTCCGAGTCATTTGGCACATCTATCCGAGAAGGAACCCAGAATGCAATATATGCTTTCTTGCCACCTTGAGGTTGGTATGGCCAGAACATAATGCTAGAATCTTTCATAGTGTGTCTAAATCAGATTCTCAATTATGCGAGGATATTAATTTCATGGCTAGCATGCGGATCTTCGTGTCTCCCTTTAACAGGGGCTTCTCAGTCTTGAATTGGTTATTAAGCTGGGGCAATTGCTTCACCTGGGATAGGAGAGTTTTTTTTTTTTTTTTTTTTCCTGTTGTTTTTATGTAGATGGCTGACTTTCGTGATTTTCATCTTTGGCATCACCTCCAATGATATATTTGCTGTACTTTCACTTTCTTCTTCCATAATCCTACTTTGCTCTCAAAAATATCTCTCATTTTATCTCTATTTGGGGTTATGGCTACCATTTCTCAAGTATTTTCCTTTCTAGTTTTTATCTTTCAACATTTTACGACAAATCCATATGTAACAGTCCACAATGGGTCTTCAGAAGTGAGCTATGAAAGGAATTAAAGAGAGACATGACAGCATAAATTTGTTTCAGCTAGCATTCATCCAATCAGAACAACAATAGAGGAAATTTGAAATGATAAGTTAGAGCAATAACACACATTATCAGGATATAATCATACCATAAAACCATGAGACAGAAAATTGACACATTCATTGAAAAGCTTACCTTTGAATCATTCTCATCAAAAATTTCGCCAACAATCTCTTCAACAACATCTTCCAATGTAGCTATCTGCCTCACAAACAAAAAAAAAAAAAAAAAAAAAAAAAAAGTACAAGTTTCAGAAAGACAAAAATAAGGCGACTTACATCATCAAGGCCACTATTAATAAATGAATATCACAATACAAATATATGTTTGATCATCAGTTATCTGAAAAAGATGTGCAATCAAGGACCATGAGACTTGGAAGTAGATTCAAAATCCAGAAAGCACGATCTTCTTGCTCGCATGGAGATTGCAAATAAAAGTGAAGTTAAACACCCATGTGAGACTGTCAGATTTTCACATTGTCAAAAGGGTCCCATAGATCATGTTCTGAGTTTGTTCTTTCTTTCTTCATTGCAATTATTCATTACCATATATAAGTTCTACCAATTACCAATAAGCATTTTATTTATAACAGGCATAGCGTCAAGCAAGATGTTATGTGCATATGTATATAGAAGGATAATGCATAATTAGTTAAATTTGCTTATTCGGAGAATATATCACATACTCTCCAGTCTCAACAGAGATGGTTCACATGGCTAATTTTGCCCGAAATTAAGGAAAATCAAATGTAATTCCACTTAGTTAATAAGATTGAACTAAAGAACATTCTTGTACCATGTAGACCATACTCCTACCTTCTTTAGCTATGAGTAAGTTACCCCTCTCTCCTACATGAAGATTGGATAAAACATTAAACTTCACTTGTTAGAAGACCTAGCTTAAGTGGTTATCATCTTAATGTTTCTTCCCTCCAGGACACTGCAAAAATCGCTAACCTCGCCACAGTTTGAGGTCTCCAGTCGGAGGAACAGCAGAACATTTAATAAAATGGCTTAAGATGCAGATGCTGTCTGGGAGTAAATCAAGCTTTTTGCTAGTTCTTCGATTATCATGTCTAAGTGGTCGAACGGGTTCTCAGTTATAGATTGGCTCTTAGGTTTGGAAAGATGAATTTCATCCATTTTGGAGGATTTCCAATTTTTTTTATTAGGGCATTTGTTTGTACTTTATTGTATATTAATGAATTATGCAATAAAACATTAAGTATGATATCTTTTTTTTTTCATGAATCTAATAAAAGGACGCCTATTGTTTTTGCCAACAAACCAAAAAGTCATGCATGAAGTGGTTCTCTTGACATTTTGAACTCCCCCAAGCCTCTTTGTTTTTTGTCCTTTGAGAAGAAAACAATATTATTAAAGCAACTTTTCCAATAAAGCATTGGGATACATGATCCACATAAGTCCAGATTATAATGAGGGACCTTACAAAAGCAATAAAAAGTCCCACCCTCCCTAGACCAGCAACAAATTATAATTCATGTGAACATCTCCCCCAATCAAAAAACCAATCCGACATCAATGTACCATGGACTACATCTGCCACATAGATAAGATGGAAAAAACTGTGGCTTCATCCATTACAAGACTATTTCAGAAAAATACTGGTGCTGATTAGCAATAGAACTAAATTCCTAGATATGATCACATAACACAGAGCAAACTGAGTTTTGAAATACAGGAACAAGATACATGAAAAATTGGAGAATGTAAACATACTCCGACAGTTCCTCCATATTCATTGAGAACAACAGCCATGTGAACTTTCCTGATGCGAAATTCCCTCAAAAGATCCCAGACTGACATTGAATCTGCATACAGAACTATGAATCAAGTACTTAAATTTGGGTATAACATTATATAAGCATTATTATGTGAAATACGAGTTGCAATCTCTTGGTGATATGCGACTCCACAACATTCAAACGGACTTCCAATGCCAATGAAGTGTGCCAATCACTCCATTAAATAAATCAAGAGTTTGAAACGACAGCAGCTAAAAGCTTCACTTCAGAGCCTCTACTAAATTAAGGATTACCAGGTACAAAATATGCAGGCTTGTGTGCCATTTCCCCCACTTTAGAGCTTTCTAGTAGATCACCCTACAAAAGTAAACAGAAAACATGTTCACATTTAATACACAAAAACAAACAGAAACTAGAAAGGCAAAATTAATTCAAATGTAGCCGACCTTTTGTACATAACCCAAGAGATCCATTGCATAGGCAATACCCACTATGTTGTCAATACGCTGCTCAAAAACAGGCACCCTACAAACATTTCCTCATAAATCTTACCGCAAGCAATGACATTATAATAATTATGGGCTATTTAAGGACTATAAATACCTGGAGTACTGATGAGTCACCCATGATTTATGAAAGTCAATAAGCGTTGCACTGGAATCAATTGCAACAACATCTACCAAAGGTGTCATCACTTCCCTGACATGTGTATCTTTTATCTCTAGCACATTTTCAATCATATCCTGAAAAAATAAATGTCCCAGATAGTATTAGATTGTGTGCACCAGTAAATAGCATAGAACTCATCAACAGGTGACAATATCATTCTTGAAACCTTAATGACACTGCTGCTTAAGTGCCTCAACATTAATTGGATGATCCAAGCCAGAGAAGAGGCATGACAAACAGTATCAAATATGGGATAATTAGAATGCAAATTAATGGAGCAGAAAAAGGGAGGTTTGAACCAACCCAAAGCTCCAGCATTTTGAACAGGTCGTAGTGGGGATATTAAGAATTTTGCATGATATATGCTTGTTTAATTACATTTACAAGGATGGACTCAGAAAATCACAACTAAATACCTCAACCAATAACCACCAACAGAGAATTTCAAATTAGCTCAACAAAGAACATTCCATTACCTGCTCTTCCTCCTCTATTGCCCCACTCAGCTCAGCTCCTCTCAGCATCAACTTCAACTCCTCTTCAGTAACATATGGTTCACTGCGTCAACCATGATGGAGCATGTGAAAAAAGTGCAATGCACTATCTGTAGAACCATGAAAGGCAATATGGGTGCAAACAATCATGCCGAGTAATGAAACTAAGCAATTATAGTCACTGATGACTAAACCACCAACATGAGAAACAATTCACAGCTGAAAAAAAAAATGGTCATCCACATATATTCTGCAGAGAATTGCACGGAGAATGAAGAATTCCATTTTTTTAGATTGATGCAAGCATGCCTCCACAGCTAGCCAAACTGCAATATGAGATTTACACGTGCATCACTTTTGGAAGTTAAGTGTTTACAATGTTGCACCTCAGATTAACTCGTCTAAACTTTGTTGATAATTTATCTACTCACGATTGATGTACATAAGTGGACTATTATTTGACAGCTATAGTTTTGGGTCAAGTGGCTTCTAACATAGTATTAGAGTGAAATTTATTTAGAAGGTCTCATATTCATACGTCATTATAAGCATATTTGGTTGTCCCCATTATAAATTAAGTCCACATATCATAATACACATGAGGAAGGGTGTTAATAATTTATTTACTCACCATTGATATACATAATTAGACTCTTGTCTGACAACTATAGTTTTTGGGTCAAGTAGCTTTTAACAAAAGGCACTCATTTGAAATATTTTTATTCATGTTTCCTATCCTTATGTACCTATTTCTAAATTTTTCAAGACGAAACAAAACAAACAGGGAAACAATCTTGCGTAGTTTGTATTCAAGCATACCTAACATCACCCTTGTTTACATTTAACCTGTGTTAGCTAATCCCAGCTAAACATTCCAGGGGTTAATAGGGAATTGGTCTAACAAACTCCAATTTGCTATTTTCTAAGTGGGTTTTTCATTACATATTTTCAATTTTCTCGGCAACTAATAAAATATTCAACATGATTGACATGATAATAGTGTACAAAGTGGAGTAGAAATTGAAGATGTTCTGCAATCACATAGCAATTGCCCCTGATGGAAGATGTCACAAGAATGCAATAAGTCAAGAAATACTCTATAGAGCTGGATATTATATTGTCACAAGAGAACAATTTTAGAAATGCAAGGAGCAAGATGAGGACATCGATTGAGGGGTCAAGGAATGGGTCCATCATCCCTCACTCTAGGTCGGCACATGGTGGGGGAAGATGGGATGCAGAATCTGACTTCAAGCTCAAAGGTTGCAGCCCATCAAGGTGTATTGCACAATGATCTCCATTGGCATAGCAGCTCAGTGGATAATGATCAGGCTGGGGCCCATCACATTCAACTACATTTGGATGCTGGGGATGGGGCCATCATCATTAATCTGATTCAAAGCTGGTATTTTGGGCCTGGAACCACAACCCTCTTGGATGCATGGTCACACTCAGCGACAAGGTAAGTCATATGCAAGGAAGGCGAGACTTAAATCTGGGAGGTGAGGCTGAAAAAGATAAAAACAGAGGTCCTCAGGAAAGAGCCAAGATTTCTTCTTTTCTTTCTCTATCCTTGACTCTTAAAACTTTAACACATTGGAAGAACAAGTTGAAGACTTCCATCTTTGAGCTTAGCTCGGACATAACTCGCTTCTTTTTGAGCGCGAAGCAACGTCAAACCGAAATACCTAACAAGATCGAGGTTTCATACAAACAAAGAGATAAAGCTTTCTCCAAGGCAAAGAAGGACGTCATGGCAGTCAAAAACAATAGATGCAGTGGCAGTATCCTCTTGGCAGATCTGAAATTTCCATGCATTGGTGGCTCAAGAACAAGAAAGATGGCTAGGGCTCTATCCAAGAGCCAAATGAAGAAACAGAGGGTTGCAGCAAGACATGAGGGCACGAGCAAGAAGAGAAATTTCTGAGACAATAGGGGATGGTCATGATGTTGCCAAAGAACTGAAGGTTGATGATGTCGTTGACAATCTAGGAAATGACTCAGACAATGATACCCGTCCAAAGTTGGGTTCAAGACAATTTAGTGGCACCTGACGCAAAAAAGGTACAGGCAAACATAAGTTTTTTATGATGTTTCTGCTTTTTCCATCTTTGCCGACTACCTGTCCTGTACCTTGCTCCCTCATTCCTTCACCCCCGTCTCCATCCAAGTCTATCCCATCCTCAACATAGAACCCCAACTGACCAATGAACCAAAATCTGAACAATCCTGTTCTGCACAAAATGTTCATAAACAGACCGAGTTTGAGTTACCTGGGCCTTCTACCAGAAGGAATGTGATCAAGAAGAGCATCAGTAGGACAATTATAAGCAAAGAAGATCTCAAAGTGACAACAATCTGGGGTCTCATGAAACGATGTGGCCCCATACATATTAAGGCATTTCAAGTACGAAGGAAACAGATGTGGGAAGTTTTGGAGAATTTTAGGGAACCAGAACACAAAGGGGACAAGAAAATGTTTAGATGAAGATCCTGTCATGGAATGTGAGAGGATGTGGTTCAAGCTGGAAAAGATGTTTGATTTGAAAAATATGTGGTGGAAAAGTTTAACAACGGTTGTATCACCAGTAGCCTGCAACAGTTTGACATGCTCATCAATGTGTTGGAACATGACCTTCAGATGGACAATGCAAAAATCCACACAGCCCAATCTTTGAGCAATCCCTATTTGTTGCAAGCTAGACAGATTTTTGTTATCAAATCAATGGTTTGATATGTTCTCTTCCAACTGATAGTCGGCTTATCAAGATATACATTGGACCATAGGTTGATATTGCTTGATACATGGATGGTGAGATGGGTTCATACTTCATACACCTTTTAAATTTGACCATATGTGGCTAGGACAAAGGGCTTTTTTACAAAAGGTTGGACAATGATGGCTCAAGGCTTCTGCTTGTGGGCTCGAAGGTCATAAGTTCTTGGTAAAACTTGAGCATTTAAGGGACTCCATCAAACTGTGGGACAAAGATGCTTTTGGGGAAACTAGTCATAAAAGAAAAAATTGGAAGAAACAAAAATGGCTTTAGAAGAAAAGGAAGAGATTGAGGAATGGTCTTCAAAGTCTCAAAGATGGCAACTTCTGGTAAAACTTAAACAACTGAATTAGAAGAGATATGCATTACAGAAGAAACAATAGCACTCCAAAAAGCCAAAATCAAATGGCTCAAGAAGGAGACGCGAGCATGAGTTTCCTTCATAGTCTATTGCATGGTTGTCGAGCGAGAAACACCATGGAGTCAATTGACAGGGAGGACAAGTCTCTCATTGAAGAGGAGAAGAAGGTTGCAGACACCGGTTTTCTCTCAGTCAAGAATTTTGATTGGGAAATTGACAGGTTGGATCAGTGCCCTAGCTGTGGTTTGATATGAAATTCTTGGAAAGGCCCTTTGAGGAAGAGGAAGTACAATTTGTTGTGTTCGGATATGGTGGGAAGAAATACCCAAGGCCTAGCAATTTTTCTTTGGCTTTCTACCAAAAATCATGGGAGGTAGTGAAAGATGATGTGGTGATGGTGATGAAGGAGTTCTTTGAGAATGGCATAATCAGCAATAAAGCCAATGAGATGTATATTTGTCCAATTTCTTTAAAAAGCCCAATGCATGCAGTTTGAAGGATTTTAGATCAATAAACCTTGTTACCAGCTTCTACAAAATAATTTCCAAAACCTTGGCACTCGGGCTAAGGATAGTTCTACACCAAACCACCATTGGGGAGTGAAAGCTAGCTTTCACCGGAAAGAGACAGAAACTCGATGCCATCTTGACCACTAAATCTCCAATGAAACCGCTGAAGAACGCAAATTGGAATGGGGAAAAAAAAGTCAAGGTTGATTTCTCAAAGTCGTACAACATTGTGGGATGGCGATTTCTACTTCACATCACGAGATGTAAAAATTTTGGACTTTGGTGGATTAGTTGGGTCATGGGCTGCTTAGTTCGATTATGTATTTGATGGTAATTAATGGAAGACTTCAAAGGAAGTTTGAACCTGGGAGGACCTTTGTAGGGAGATCCAATGTTACCCTTCTTGTTCACGTTGGTTCATGATGTCTTGGAAAGGATGGACCGGTCTAGAAGAGCAGAATTGTGAAGGGTTTCGTGGCAGGCAAAGATAAAGTGGAGGTGTTACATCTTCAATATGCAGCTGATACAGGTTTTCTCCTTAATGATGATGAGGAAAAATGAGAAAGGCGGCAAGGGTTTTAGAATGCTTTTGCGAATTATTAGGCTCAAAAACCAACATGGACATCTGTCAGCTTGCAGGGATAAATGTGGACCCGGAGGTGATATTGTATTCGTGCATTATGCAAATTGATTGGGATGCATAGTAGGTTCAGCTGTTGAAATATTTAGGGCCCTCTTGGGTTGGCTATTTGTAAAACAAAATCATTTTGGGATAATGTCCTCTCCACTATTTCAAGAAGATTAGATGGGTCGAAAAACACATTTCTCACCAAGACTGGGTGACTTGCCCCTATAAGAATCATTATTAATGCTATACCATCTCTCTCTCTCTCTCTCTCTCTTCCATACTCCCAAGAGGATGGCTGGTTCTATTGAAAGGAAGATTAGATCGTTCTTTGGTGGAGACCTGGGAGGAGAAGGAAAGAGAAGCTCGATCACATGGGAGGTGGTGAAGTTGGCTTGGAGGATCGCGTTCTAGACGATGGAAATATAGGGCACTATATGAAAAGTGGATTTGGTGTCTTTTCAATAAGAAAGATTCATTATGGGCTAAAACGATCACCAGCAGGTAGGTGAAAGCTTACGAATTGAGTGATAATGGTGGATGGGGTAAATCGGCATCAGCCTGTGCTAGAAGTTGGTGGATTTTCAAAGCATCTAGCTTAGGGACTCCTCACTTGCTAGAACATATCCAAACCAGTACCCAATATCTGTCATTCATGGTCACCCCATCCCATTTTGCCGTACAAAATAGCCAGGCCTCAATCCTCATATGGAACCTACACCAATCTTGAACACTCATAAATAGATAGCAGGCTAAAATCTTGAACCTGATATCTAGACTCAAAAATGTTCATCTTTCCAATAGTATGGACCATTATCGGTGGAACCTTAAACCAAATGGAAGTCACTCTTGCAAATCATTCTCCTTGCCCACTAGAAACAATATACCATCCATCAAATTTCCCATCAGTCAAAACATGAATGGAAAACACACATCACATCTAAAAGTGAAGTGCTTGGTTGGTTAGTGGCATATAGAAAGATCAATAGCTTGCATGTGCTCCACAATGTTGTGTCTTATGTTTTACGATGGAGAAAGCTCCAAGCATTTATTTGTTTCATGTCAGGTGGTTATGAAGGTTTGGAATTGGTAGTGTATCATCTAGAGAGTAACTTTTTTTCCTCCACAAGTCTTTGAGGAGTGTTTGCTCGCAACCTCATCCAGACCATCTAGCACAGCAAAGGAAGTGGCTTTTATTGCCTTCTGTGCCACCATATGGCATGTATGGTGAAAAGGAACAGGACGATTTTCACGGATTGCAGAAAAACATTGCACAAACTATGGGAGGATAGAAAGTTTGCGGCATGCTCTTCAGTTTACGCAGCAGCCTTGGAGTAGGGGCCTTCATTGGCTGAAGTTTGTTAGATTGAGGTGGATGTATAAATCATATATAGGGGTCCATTTGGAAAAACTGTCTTTTAAGGCATGGATAGTACTACTGGTGCACCGCTGTATTAAATGTATATGGTACATGAATTAATAAAGCATCCTTGTTTCTTCTCACAAAAATAAATAAATAAATAAAAAGATGAGGGCATTGTAATGAATGACTAGTGAATGCCATTAAAGATCAAAACATGAATGCGTAAACTCCAGGGAATTAATCGATGATTAATATAGGAGAGTGCTTTGAATTGCTTGGGCATCACTTCTGAATGTTATAAGAGAGATTGCCTTATGCAACTACAACACAATCTGGGTTTTAGTTTTCCCAGGCTTCTCTCTTTTCTGATTTTAAAGACATGATCAAACAGTGATTAAGATAAGCATACCTTCTTCCTTTCAAGCCAAGCATTTTCAACATTCCCATTGATAGAAAAGTAACAACTCTTCCCACAGGGTACAGTATCAAGGAAAGCCATGCAACTGGCCTGACCTAGAAGCATGACATACAGCATTTGTCAATTGAATCTCACAGAGACATAGGTCCATTCATCAGAATGAGTTTGTGTGCAGTTATAAACACATGGCCTTGAAGAATAAGAAATAGCAGCTTCCAGTAGCAAGAGAAGTAGTTACAATCTTACCACAAACCTAACAACTTCTGTGGCATGATGAACAGCAATGCTTTTTGGAGTAATTTCTGTGAGGAGCAAAATAGCAACCTGAGAAAATGATTTGCAATTGAATTTGATTTAGTTAGCTTCAATTTTATTTTATTTTTTAAATTCCAGGAGTGAAAAATTTTTATCAACTTCTTGCATCAACTATCAAAATAACACCATCCCCACCCCAAAAAACATTATTCTTTTCCGCTTGTTATCAAAATTCAAGAGGCCACAAGCATAACAAACACCAACACACCCACATACAAACACACACACAAACGAACCCATACTTGAAGAGACACCCATTAATTGATTTATTTTCAATTGAATGAGATGTAACCAAGCGAAGGGAAAATGATTATCAATGGCGCTCAAACAATGAGTTTAATAGTGTGGTCACACTTGCGCGAATTGTTCTTTACTGCCCATAGAAAAACAGAAAAGAAAAAATGGTCCTACAACTTTTTTCTTCTATGCATAGTTTTGGTACAACTTTTTTCTTCTATGCATAGTTTTGGTTTTAAATGATTTCCTCGCAGTATCAGTCAGGTTAGCAACAACAACATCACAATTGGACATTTTTGACAATAGATGTCCTCCCTCCTTTTTGACAATAGATGTCCTCTCTCTCTCCCTCTCTCTCTCTCTCTCTCTCTCTCCTTCTCTCTAATGGCAGATCAAGCTCCACCGCCGCTGACTACAGCATTATTCACCACCAGACAGGAAATGGTTCTCTATCTTCAAGCTTTACAGGCATACAAATCTTTTCATGTCAAGAGCATGTGTTAATAGTGTCAAGTTGAAGATCTTAGTTTTATTTTGTCTCTGTTTTTTTATTTTAACTATTGCTACCAAAACCTACTTGTTCAAACCCACTAATTGTCCTTGTATGCTTGAATAAACAGAGTGAACAAAGGTATTGATCAAGCATGTTGGTCTCTTTTGGATCCAATCTTGCTGATGTACACTCTTAATGGCCAAGCATCAGTGCTAATATTAACATTACAAATTCCTTACAAAAATTGACAGGTAGCCAGAAGGCAAATAAAGAGATTCTTGTAAACATAGGAAATGGAGTCAAAGTAACAACATTACTTTTGTCTTCAAAGCATATCATGGAATTGCATATAATATACATATTCCTAGCATTAGGGGTGTTCATAGCTTTGGTTGGGTCAGGTTTCAATTAAATACCAACCCAACTAAGTCCAGGTTTGAAAAATGAATAATGTCTAACCCCTCAAATCTAACCTAATAACTTTGGACTGGTTCGCATCAGGTTAATCAAATTAGTACCACTATATTCATTTTAACATATATATATTGATACATATAAAAAAAAATTCTTCTAAACCAAATGAAAGTATCATACTAATTAATGTCTTGCAGCAGAAAATTTTTGACTAATCCAATCATAGTAAATGTTTATGATAAAAATAATAACTAATAATTTTATTAGTTCAGGATAGTTGGATTAGTTCAGATTAAATGCCATATTTTGATCCAACCCAAACAAGGTCAAATTATAAATTTCTAAACCTAACCAATCCTAAAGGTCTAGGTTGGTCGAGTTGATCGGTAAGATGAACAACCCTACCTAGCATTAGGAAGAAACTGATATATGTATCTAATTTGGATAGACCTAATATTTTTTTATTCGGTGATTAAAAACACAAAATTGCTTCTGTAATGCAGCAATTTATGTATTGTTTTCGATACTTTATGGGCATGTTTGGTAGGTGGGATTGGAATGGGATAGGATAATTTTTTATCCTATCTCATGTTTGATACTATATAGGATAGGTTAAAAAATTAATCCGGGCCCACATCATTAATCCTATGTTGGTAGGATAACTCAATCCTACCATTTTTGGCGGGATTGAGTTATCCCACCTAAAAAAAAATTACTTTTATTTTCTTAAAAAAATATTTTTTAAAAATTTTTATATCTCGTCCTATCTCATCCTACCCCATCCTACCAAAATAATCCTATCCCACCCTGTGCACCAAACGGGACCAATGTGATGGCTTACATATAATAAATTTGCATCCTAGTCTCAATGTCGGCCAATTTTCTTCTCTTATGCATGATGTTAATACTGCGGTTTATTCTAAGCAAAGTGGACTAGAAGAAAATTCTTCCATCCTGAGAATTTAACAGACATTTTAAACAGAAAAAAGAAAAACTACCTACGAAGGGCATTTTACACAGCTTTGATTTCTCTGACTATGGCACTTGTGTTAATTGTTTTAAAAGGAAACCCACTGCTCACACTAAGGGTAAAGTTGGCAAAAGTGAAGAAGTTTTGGAATAAATCCGTATTAACATTTGTGGACCATTTACACCTTTTACAATTGGTAGGTACAAGAATTCAACACCTTCATTGATTATTATTCACGATATGGTCACATTAAGATTATATATAAAAAATCTAAACCCTTCGATGTCTTTATGGTTTTCAAACCCACTTCAGAAGTTCAGAAAGGCATGGAGATAAAAGCAGTGCAATCAGACAAATGAGGTGAGCATTATGTGGGTATGATAGAATCAATAAATTGGCCATACATATATCAAACCTATAAAAATAAATTGAAATTATTTATTATTTGTTTGACTAGTGAATATTATCTTCTCGAGGAATTGTGGCATTTGCAGCTCATTTTAATTTACAGCTGCAACAGATGGATGGCAAAATAACTTTTCCTAATGATAACCTATCCAAAGATAATTTTGTGGTCTCAAGCAAGGAGCAAAAGGTTTGTATGCTTCAGAAGTCCATCTATGGACTTTAATAGACATTCCTAGTAGTTAAAGTTTGATCAGATCGTCACCTCTTTCGGATTGAAGGATAATGTTGTTCATTTGTTGTAGAAGAGACTACCAGGGCATGTGATCTCCCCCTCTTGGTGCATCATGTGTAAGGTGAGTAGTGAATTAGTAGATCGTCTATTTTTTAAATGTGAGTTCAGCAAAGAATTTAGACCAAATGGCGTTCCTCTTCCGGTGAGAGATTCAACGCTCCATCATTGGTAGAAGAAGGTGTCAGTGGACAGCACATCAATGGCTCTTCTCTCCAAATTAGGAATGCTTCAGTTATCGCTTTCTTTGCAACAACATGGAGTATATTGCTTGAAAGGAAGATTAGGACTTTCAACAAAGCTCATCAAGACATGGAAGAACTTAGGGAGTCTATCAAACTTTCGGCAAGCTCGTGGATTTCAGAGTCTTAATGGAGTCACAAATTCTCACTGTTAGAATGGCTTTTAGGATGGGACACCTGTTCAGATTCTAGTAAGCGGGATTTGTAGATTTTTTTTTTTTTTTTGTGCTGTACTATTCTTTTTTAGCTAATAAAATTGTTTAAAGAGTAAGAAGAAGAATATTGTCAATCGATAAATATATCTAAAGGTCGTGTGAGTTCTTGTGTGTTTTTTGTGCT
This sequence comes from Tinospora cordifolia, assembly GCA_030144865.1. Lineage (NCBI taxonomy): Eukaryota > Viridiplantae > Streptophyta > Magnoliopsida > Ranunculales > Menispermaceae > Tinospora > Tinospora cordifolia. The sequence goes on from JAJIYU010000545.1 coordinate 27,803, forward strand.
CTATGTTTATAATATATCGCTAGCAACCAAGGTCACGTCACCAATTATTTGCTTGAGACAAATGTTGTTATCGTGTCGTTTAACACGAACAATCTTGATGAGGCTCATTTCTTGTTTAGGACTGAGATTCTTTATGACAGATCCAAACGCCCCCTTAGTTTGTCATCAAAAGACCTATAATGATCATATTTTGAGTAGATATCTTATGCATTCATGTTTTCCGAGAACGGCCCCCGTTGTGAAAGGTGACAAACTGGATAGATATCAATGTCCTCAAACTAATGGTGAAAGAGCTCAAATGTTGAATGATCTTTATGCTTCTATTGTGGGTAGTTTGCACTTCGTCGTACAAGTTTATGCACCTTCAGGTATTGCTTATGTTGTCAGTGTACCTTAAGGTATTGCTTATGGAATTGAGCAATGGAAGGCTGCAAAGGAAGTGTTGAGATACCTTCAAAGAGTTAAAGAACTTTTGACAAATTAGTGATCTGAAGCTCTTCATTTGGTTTGATATTCTAATGTTGATTTTGTACGTTGCAGGTTGTCCAAATGATAGGAAGTCCACTTTTGGTAGTATATTCCTCATGGTAAGAGGAGTTGTTTCTTGAAGAGTGTGAAACAGCCATTTATAGCTTCCTCAACTATAGAGACAAAGTACCTCGCAAGTTATAAAGTTACATGTTTGGTCATTTAGTTGCAATTCATCTTCGGGCTAGACTCTATTGTTCCCATCCCTATGCTACTAATGATATATTGCAATAATTATGTCGCTATTGCAATATCTTATAACATTAGGACTTCTTCAAACTCCAAACATATAAACATAAAATATTTGTTTGTCAAAGAGAAAGAACTTGAATGCGTCATTCATATAAAGCACATTCCTATAGGGCTCGTGCTTGGAAGCCTGTTCAAGGAAAAATTCCAAGTTAAATGGGGGATAGAGGGTCTACAGTGGCAAGGAATATTAGACGAAGCTAGTAGGTGACTGGAACGAGAGTTTGAAGAAGAAGAAATAAGAGAGGCGGTTTTCAATTGTGATGGACGAAAGGCGCTGGGTCCAGACAGGTTTACAATGGCTTTCTTTCAACAGACATGGGAAAAAGCTAAACAAGATATCATAGCCTGTTTAACTGAATTCCATAAGGATGTAATAGTAAACAGGAAAGTTAATGAGACATACATTTACTTAATTCCAAAGAAGAACAACTTAATGAGAGTTAAATATTATCGTCCGATCAGCCTTACTACAAGAATTTACAAGATTCTTGTCAAGACTTTAACAAATAAGCTCAAAGTTGTTCTCCCCACAACTGTAAGTGAACATCAGATGGCTTTCGTTAAAAACGGACAAATAACGGATGTTGTCTTGATTGCAAATGAAGCAGTGGAGGATTACAAAACCAGTGATAAAGAAGGACTTTTGTTGAAGGTGGACTTTGTCAAAGCTTATGATTCGGTCAGATAGAGCTTCAAAGACTTTGTTCTAAAGCAAAAAGGTTTTGAGGAACAATGGAGAAGGTGGATGCAGGTCTACCTGAAGACAATTAATTATTCGGTGCTCATTAACGAGTAGCCTAGAGGAAAGTTCGATGGATATAGAGGGTTGAGGCAAAGAGATCCTCTCTCTCCTTTTCTGTATACCATCATCGCAGATACGCTGACTAAAATCCTTGAACAGGCAGTAGAGGAAGGAAAGATGGAAGGAATGTTTGTTGGAAAAAGGACAGTCAGATTACCCGCCTTTTATTTGTTGATGATTGCCTAATATTCATGAACAATAGGATGGAGGAGGTTAAGGTAGTAATCAAATTTTTACAGGCTTTCAATTTCCTGACAGGAATGGCCATCAATAGGAGCAAAAGCCAACTGCTAGGCATAAACTTGAATAGAGAAATAGTGGACAAAATGGCTACAGAACTAAAGGTCTCCACTGAAAGCTGGTTGATGCAATACCTAGGGTTGCCGCTAAAAGGAAATCCAAACAACACACGGTTTTGGGAACCAATGATGCAAACCATAAAAAAGGACGGCGAGATGGAAAAAAAGCTCTCTCAAGAGAAAGGAGGGGGGGTATTCAAAATGCCAAAAAAGGTGACTGGAATCATTGAAATTCAGCTAGGAACTTCCTGTGGAAAAATGAAGAGGACAACGAAGGCCAAAACCTAGTCAAATGGGAGCAGGTTTGCAAAGAAATTCATCGAGGAAGTCTCGGTATAGATGCGATGTTAAAAATATATATATTGTTTTAAGGGGCAAATGGTTGTGGCGTAAGAAATGTCGAATGTCATGTGGGCTAAGGTAGTTAAAGCATACATGGTTTGAAGGCTTATGGGAAGGAACCATGATTGAATTGGAGGAGCAGTTATCGATCACCATGGAAGTACATATACGGGATAAAAGATAGATTCAGGCCGCACATTATTTGAAAAGTGGAAAACGGGGAGAAGGTTAATTTTTGGAGTGATATCTGGTGCGACATGGAGAAGCTAAAGGATATGTTTCCCAACATCTACAGGATATCTAACAGGGAAGAAACTCCTTTATCGGATTTTCGAATCTGCAGCACAATTGAAGACAAAATTCATTGGTAATGAAATATGCATTTGTTCAGAAATATCAGAGACAGGCAAATGGAAGAACTAAGCGAGTTGCTGCATACATTACAAAGATTCCAATTAAGCGATATAAATGGGGAGGACCGTACAATATGGAGGGGGAGTCAAATAAAAAATTCTCAATTTGATCTTTCATCGCCACTCTGAGTGTAGATTACACAAACCAAATGGTTGTCCCAGTTGACTTCATTTGGAAGACTAAAGTTCCCACGAAAGGGCGCATTTTAGCTTGGCTAATTAGCTTGAATAAGCTAAATTCAACAAAAAACCTTCAAAAAGGCCTCCCAAATCACACTCCGAACCCGTCTATCTATTTGCTATGCAGTAATAGCTTGGAGACAACCAATAACATATTTAGGGAGTGCAGCATGGTGCAGCAAGTATAGGGCAGATGGACACATAGATACAGAAACATGGCTCCCCCTCCAGCGTCTTCTATGTTTCAAATACCATAGACTGTACTAGCTTCAAAAATCCATTATTATTGGAGGACCATTGCGCTTTTTGTGTCGTATAGCATCTAGGAATAAAGGAACACAAGAATTTTTTTGGATGAAGACAGATCGGAACGGCTTTTGTGGGAAAGATCCAACGTTTTGTTTGCTACCTGGGTCTCTACAACAAAATTCGGAAAAGGTTATCATTTTGGGAAATGGTTATGTAATGGGAAAAACATTATACAATCCTTGTAATTTTGATTTTGATTTTTGCTTGTTGCCCCGATATCTAATCATGCTTCTTTTGCTATATTAATATAATAATTTCTATTTCAAAAAAAAAAAAAAAGTTTTGGCATTAGAGCGTTTCTAGATCATGTGTTCAACATGGGTCTCATAAAACCCTTTGTTTAAATGGGCTAGTCGAAGTCTAGCATGTTTTTGCAATCAGTTGCAACTATAATTCTACTTGTCACATATGTGATGTTTGCTTGTGCATATTACATGGTTATGCATACCACTGCCTGATGCATATGCATACATACATACATATATATACATAACCCCAAAGAATTCCAAGATTTATTGTTATATGTTCGTTCCAACCTTCAACTTCTTTTCGTTTTGTTTTAATGCACTAAGACCAAACAGAAACGTTGACATAAATGCTATGGGCCGAATTTCTTTTAATTGCCTTCATTGCTGCTCTTCCGATGGATATTGATGGTCTTCATAAACCTATTCTTACGTGATTATAAAGGTTGGCTAGGTAGTTGGCCGTATAAGTCCATTCTTGCAAAAGTGGAAGCATACTTCCTGCTAAAGCAATAAATTGAGGTTTATCGAGACCAATGTTAGGAGCTTCTAAAATTTAATGGGACCTTCCTATGTTAGTTAAAATACTAACTCACAGATTATGATTCTAACACGTACATCATAAAAGGGTCACACTCAAATTTTTCATACTATATGATATAGATAAATCACATATGGTACAATTATAACATTAATCATAGACGTAACATTATTTAACAAAAATAAATGCTCTTGTATATTTGACATTTGACAATTAGTGTTTCTGGATTGAAACAAGATTTACCAAACCAGTCAGCATTCATATAATCTTATATATATAAATAAATGTAGCATTCTCCCCCTTGGACTTAACTAAATGTGAATGACTAAATTAGTCCAAATCATTTACAAATTAACATAACACTCTAGTCATTACACTTAATCTGCTCTATTTAGCCTAGCATTAGTATATGCAGCACTCAATAGAAATTAGCAAACTATATTATTGTTCTTCATCAAACTTACTAGTATCATGGACTAGAAATTGAATTCATAAAGATGCAACAAAAAGTTGGAACAGAAAATCTCATTGTCTATGATATTTAATCTTTTATTATCCAAAGTGGGGAGTAACCTTAAGTTATTTGTCAAAAGCAGCCAGTTTCTTGAACTTTAATCCATTTTCAGTATTTGACCTTTCCAGATTTGCAATTGGAGTTATCAGTTGACCAGAAAAGAGAAAACAAGACATACAGTCATAACTCCAGTTGCTGCACTAACACCAGCTTCACCAAAAATTGCTGTTGCTGCCTCAGTGACCAGTGCAGTTGCTCCAATATTAACCACACTGAGATATAAAACGAGAAAGTAATCTCATGATTAAACAAAAGGACAGGAATTAAGAATTACCAAAAAAAAAATCATATATACTTACGTTGTGCCAATAAGGATAGTCGTTAAGAACCGAGTAACATCACTACGAAGCATTTTGAACACACTATTCTCGGGCTCTTTTTCTGCAAGCTCTCTCACCTGGTAACAAACAACAGATATTGTATCACGTTATGAAGTCTCTCTCATCCTAATAACTTGAATTCCAGTTTCTTATAGCAATACAACAACTTCAATAACAATAGCATAGAACTTACTAAAAACAACCAAGTCTTTTCCCAACTACATAGCAACAAACTGACACGTAGTTGTATCTTAATTATTTCTATCAATGTTATTATGTCTATTCTTCCTAATTCAGAGCATCTTAAAGTCTTCGTTGAACGTACCTGTCCGTCAAAATAGCATAGACTTTTGAAAAACAGAATTTCGATTACAACATAGTTTGTTACCTTCCAAGGCCACAGCGTCGTAATTGAAGTCTCTGCCATTGAAAAAAAGGCAGATAAACCCAAGAGAGCAGCCAAAACCAAACCTTGCTCTTTGATGACGCACAAAACCTGCAACAACTTCGGCCAAGCACCCCTAAGTAACAACAGCCCACCCTGTCCAAAAACCCCATTTCCCCAATTAGCCACCCCTTCCATCGCCATCACTCTCCGGCACTGCAACACCAAAACCCCACAAAACATTGCAGTGACAAAAATCAACCCGCGCTTAACTAAAACCTCCAAAAAATTAGACTTTTCTTGAACCCTAATCTCGTCTTCTTCTTTTGTCATCTTACCCTCCTCCTCCTCCTCTTTCTGGAGCACCGAGTTCGTACGAACTCTCCGATCATAACTCTTGGTTAAAACGGAAGGATCGAAACGGGCTTTTGACATTCGAGCTGATGAACAGTGAAGGAAGTGGTGAGGAATCACCGATGGGAGGCGTAATTGACGATTGTTGGTAAGGAAGAAAGAGGACTTTGCGCCCGTAATGAATCTGGATTGGCTGAATAGTGGGGTGTCAATTGCAGGGAAATCCATGGTTAAAGAAGTGAAGCAGTAGACGAAGGAGTGACTTTTGAAAATTCGACAATTGCTAGTAGTTCTGTGGGGGAGAGCTGAGCTTCGTCATCTTCTTTCTCGGAGATTGATTCCCTTGCCCAGGGCCGAGTTTCAGCAAGTGGGGAGGAACAAAATGACAGAACTTACCCTCGGTGCTTGCTTGAACGTTCGGTTGCTTCTTTCTTTATTCTCCTTATTTTCTTCTTTTTCTTTTTCTTTTTTCTTTTTTTTTTCTCTCTTAACTCTTTAGGGGCTTTGATTTTCGACTGTTAATACTTGGAAAAGGATACGCAGAACACTATAAAAAATAAAATAAATAAAAAAATCCTACAAAAGTTTGCCTAGTTAAAGTAGACTCACTAGTCTAAATTATTACTTGGAATAAAAAAAATATTTTACAAACACCGAATATAAATGTCAAGTTATCAACATTGGCACTCAACTGTTTTTGATATTTTATAAGTACAAGTATATTTTGCATATTCTATAAATAAACCTAGTTATTAAAATATTTAAAGAAAAAATAGCTTTGCTAATTAATTAAGGTTCATATACTATAGCATTTATTATAGGGATGACATACGAAGCGTGATGACATGACATCATCATCGTCTTCCTCCAGTCTATTACCTGCAATTTGTTCAGCGTTTCAAACTCAAAGGTGATTACTAAATATGAGAGTTGCATGTGTTGTTAGATTTAACTCAATACCTTATAATATTTATAATATGATGGTCTTACATTGTATTTATCTACATTTTTAATTACACCACTGTCTTTAGGTTAATTCCTAAGACCAAATTAATGTGTGATTTCTCAAAAAATCAAGGTTATAAATAATATATTTGAGATGTGTTGACCAACAAAAAATAGAAAAAAAAAAGATACTTGACATGAAATTTGAAAACTTGAATGCAACTTCAAAAAGCAAAACTTAAAAAAAAATGGTGTTTTCTAAAAATAAGTTTTCTTTATAAATCTCAAACTCTGTTTTAAAATTTAGTCACCCAATATAAAGTCTATGTTTTTTGTTTAATTTTGAACACAAAAACAATTATAGGACAAATAAGATATGAGAGTCTGTTTGGTTGCTAAGAAAAATTTATTTAAAAAATATTATTTTCTTAAGAAATTTTTTTTTTGAATATGTTTAAAGAAAAATTCATGATTGTTCTCACCCTTTAAGTTGATAAATTTTAGTGGTGGGGTTGAGAAATTTTTTAAACTTTTTACTCATTATTTTTACTAACCAAACAAAAAAATCAAAAAATTTTCAAGAAAATTCCAATGTTCTTACCAACAAAACGCACGCTAAAGTAAAAAGGTTGGATCAACCAAGTTGGACGGTATAGAGAATGAGATGGAGAATAAGTCGGCAAGTAACTTTTGTAGCTTATATGTGTGTGTATATATATGTATATATGTATGTATAGGAGATAAATACATTTTTCTTGAATGAATTAATTCTTCTTAAACAATGCTAAATTTTTAAGTCAAAATTGCTATATAATATCTTACATATATTTCTACTTCTATAGTTTACATATTTTCTTGTTTTGTATTTTTTTAATTGTATACAAGTTACCATTTATATTTTTAGGAGTTCAAGTATATAATTTGTATTTTTCAAATTGATCCTCTATGACAAAAAGTTGTGGGTGAAGAATTTCATGCAATGCATTCATACTTGAGATTTAATCGATTTGCCTCTCAAAAAGATTATAGTAGGAAGTAAATGAGTATTCAAGATAAAAACTTATGTTGATGGAGCAATGGAATGTTACAAGGCTCGTCCTATTGCTAAAAGATTTACATAAAAATATAATATTGACCATGAAGAAACTTTTGCTATAGTTGATTGTCTTACCACATTTCATTCGTTACTTTTTATTTTCAAGTGTCAGATAGTGAAAGATGTTTCAGATAGATATTAAAAATGTATTTCGTAATAGAAAGTTGGTAGAGAAAGTATATTTACAACCTTCGCAAGGTCTTGATCATCTACTAAGAAAGTTTGTCGTCTTCGTAAAGTTATATACAGTCACAAGTAGTTTCTTCAAGCTTGGTTTTTCGTGTTTACCTTTGAACTTTTTCAACAAGGTTTCTCTCTCAATTCTTATGATTCTGCATTGTTTCTTTACTCGAGGACTAGTTTTATTGTTCTTTTGTTATATGTTGATGATATGGTCATAATATGAGATGATGTATCAATAATCCATGCTTTACAATGGTTTATCAATCAAACATCTGAAATGAAAGATTTATGGTAATTAAGTTATTTCTAAAGCCTCAAAGTTACGCTTATCTCTGATGGATTATACCTTTATCGAGCAAAGTGCACATCTGATCTCTTATATCTTATTTATTGCATGCTTGATTGACAACATGATTGTTGATAGTCCTTTTGAGACAAATGTGAAGTTGTAGTCCATTGATAGTGAACACCTACCGGATGCGATATAATATAAACAATTAGTTGGTGGTTTCATCTATCTTATTCTGACTTAACCAGATCTAACTTATGTTGTCATATTAGTGAGTTAGTTTATGTAATACAACAAAAGTCAATAAACCCTTTACATAATTTTTTAATTAATTATTATAAAGTAAAGAATTCAAATAAATAAGAGAAAGCCTAAGTTTTGTCATAATAATATAACACAAGTATTAAGGAACCCAAAATAACTTATAAAAATAATATAATTTCAGAGAACATGATAAATATCGACAAAGCTACGAATATAGCATAAAAGATTATAGTTACTACGGTAATGATTGGGATTATCGCGGTAATGCGAGCAAAAATCCAAAAATTCAACGTAAACCTGACTATGGCGGTAGACTACCATGGTAATGCATACCGTGGTAGTGTATCATGTTACCGCGGTAGTACATGATTGTATAAGTCACCATTCTTGCGTGAAAACCCTAATTCTCATTTATTCTAACATACGGTCATGCAAACCCTCACCCAAACCCTATCAATCATCATCAAGCAATTCATCCTCCTCCCGGACGCATCCTAAACTAATATTAATCCATCCTAGCCATCCCAAATCGTCTCGCAAGCCAAGGAAAGAAGCAGAATTGTGTAGATTGTGAAAGATCTAAACAGTAACATAGTTGCAAGCGAAAATGCTAAGGTAATGCATAAGTTTTCACTCAACTGAGTATTCTCTATGACAATCTACACATGATTTAAGTTTTTTTTATGTTCTTCTGATATAACAGAAGTCGAAACCTAGAATCAGTCTAAATGATCCTAAGAGACGAGTAAGAGGAACAACGAATAGGAGTTAGGTATAAAACTCTTCTATCCTCTACAATGCTTGTTTTAGAGCCTTAGTTTTGGTATGTCGAAGTGTTATATAAAAGAGGGAACGACAAACAGAAAAACATACATGAAGGTGCTATTTTTTGGGAAGTTACGTGATTACCATGGTAGGCTACCACGGTAGTGCAATTAGGGTTCTTTGGCTACCATGGTAGCCTACTGTGGTAACACATCTGAGACCTTCTTTGTTTTTTCACATGTACTATGGCTACCGCAATAATGTGTCAACTTTTTGTCTTTAGCCCTCACCTATAAATTTTGGTTACCGCAATACCCATTGCTTTTACCATAGTACATTGAAGGAAAAACGTATTGTTGCATATCTATTTACATTTTTCTCATGCCACACACCACCGTGATTAAGTAATCATTAGACTATGATCTAACAACATTAGAAGTGTATGATATACTAAGAAAGCAGCTTTAATCTTTGAAGGTTGAGGATTCAAAATCTATTGAAACAACAAGAAGAAGACCCAAGGGAACAAAATAACTGGTGGAAGTAATTACCTTAAAAGCATGTTGTAACACCCCACCTCCACCTACTCAATTTGTCATTGCACGTTCACGTCACGTGCTTGCTCATTGGACGTTTCTTTCTCTTTTGTGGGTTAGTCAGGAGGCGAGCAATGTCACATTATTTTATTTATTTCAATCCCAATTCTACGAGACAAATACTTAAACGGATTTCATAAAGCACATGTGAAATCATTTGATAAAATAAATCAATATCATTAATTGAATTGAATAGTCATGAAATACAAAGACCATTGAACTTTATTACATTAAACTGAACTTTAACGTAAAATAGAAATTAGGGCTAAAGTGTCAACCTTAAACATTTTATGAATAAAATTTAACTCTAACTATACAACATCTGTTCAGAAAATCTTTGAAAGGTGAGCTTACCCGCGTAGTAAATCATTTTAAATACTTAACTCATTATTTCAAATCAAATAAAACATGCATAACAAATATTTCAAAAGATTATTTGATTCAAACAATTGTTATCAATTGATATTAAGACCGAAAGGGTCACGCCTCAGTATTCCATATTTAGGGAATGAAGTCAAATCTAGACATTCAAACTTATCATCGATGAAGTGAGGTTAAATTCAAACCCTCAGTTTATACCCTAAAAAAACTCGTTTGGAATACTTAGGATAAAAATTTGTCATCATGCTAATCGTGGTTGATAATTTTTGCTTTATCTTTCATTAGTGATCAACAATTGCATAATTAATTCAAGATAACAGTAACTAGAATTATTCATGGGAAGCATTTCATAACATGGATCGTATCATCATAATTATGCATCATTAACATATAACCCTAAGCATGCATTTCTAGGCATAACATATATATAATCATGGCATATGTTTAAGCTAAGCAACAACTATGCACATAATAATTGAATCAAAGTAATAAGATAAAATTTAGAAATCACTTTCACCTTCTATCACTAATCATTTTAATCTTAGTATTATGAGCTTCTCAAGCCTTCAACCTTCTTTTTTCACTTAAGGAGATAGCAAAAAGACTCGTTTTCTCTTAAACTAGAAGAAAACTAAGAAAAAGTGAACAAAAAAAGAATGATGAGACTTTATTTCTCTTGAGAATGAAGGAGAGAAAAATGAGATAAGGTGGTTTAAGGGGAAGGGAATGGTGTTATTTATAGTCATCTTTAATCAATCACCTCATTTTACTACTCATATTTTAATATATATATATACCACCACCTAATTCCACTACTCATATTTTAATAATTACTTATGTGGAATTACTTTTTATGTAAATTTACTATTTTACCTCTAAGAGTCAAAATTATCATTCTACCCCTAAGTATTTAATGTGGTTTTACAATTTAATAAACTCGTTTGTATATTCTTAATATTCAAGAGTTTTTCATGGTATTACGCATGCTGGGGTGCATTTAAATAATGATTTGATGTCATGATTTCATATATTATACATGAATGTTGAATTACATGATTGATTCATCTAACATTAGTTTTATGATTACATGCTCTTATAACATGAGATATGTATGACTGTATCCTAGATATCATGAGATAATTGACATTTCCTATTTACATGTATGTGTAATATTTGTTCTACAATGAAATGACATACACACGTATAATGATGAAACGAGTGGTTGTATAATTTTTTATCACATTTAATAAAGACTCGAACCATGATCCGTCATAGTGATCCACGGGGGATCACTATGGATGTTCTCACCATTGGAGCACTGGGTTTATCCCTTGTTCCCAATGGTAGGACTATGGGTGTGTCTCAAATTTTTGGTGATGCGTGTATCCCTAAAGTTTGTTAGAATTTAACATATATTGCACTATCTCTCTCTCCTTTTAACTTGATGATGATGATGAAAGAACACTAGAGTTAAATCCTTCGGTCTGATTAACAACTGATAAACAAATATATGCTTGAAACGTGTAATGTGTGAAAAGTAATTTCATGTTCTATGTTTGATTTGAATAATGATGTGGATATACTGTGTATAATCCATTGGACTCTCAATCTCACCCCACCTTTCTATTTTAATGACATTTGGGGCGATGTTTGCTAACCAAAATCTCCATGACATTTTATTAGCCAGTTTACTAACCTTACTGTGGAGGTTGTTTTATAACATTTCTTTTGATTAGTTAGTATAAATTAGACATATGGACCTTGAAACTGATTAAATTGTTAATTTCCTTTATGGCTTAGATTTTAGCCACTCAGGCCTTGTTTTAGAAATTTTACTTAGAGAGTTCCTGTTCAGTTTCATTTAGTTTAAATATTGAAGTTCTAGATTCATTAATGGATTTTGTGATATATTTTCCTGAAATATCTCCTAGTGTGTCCAAGAAATTGAAATATGTTTATGATTTGAATATGAGAAAAGTATATCCTAGTTATTGGCAGATGACACGTGTATAGTAATTCATGTTGAATGAGCACGCTTTTCTGTGCATGACCTCGATGTAACATAAACGAAATGATTGAGAACTAAGGTGTTACAATGTATATATGCTTCATGATCTTCTCATTTTGTAGTCATCTTACATATACTTTGGTATATTAAAGATATTTGTTTTATGGCATTCATTTCTTTGTTCATTCTCCTTAAAAACTTTATGCATTATCTAATGCAAATTGAGCAAGTGATCTAACAGATCATCATTCACCACAAGATATTGTTTGCTACTCGCTTCCTCACGAATTTCTTGGAAGAGTGAGAAACAAACATTTATTTTGCGCTCTAATACAAGGCAATGGAAGATGTGACAGTTACGTTATTACGAATCCATTGGTTTTTATGAGACATAAGAGTTTCTCTTTCTCACAGTTCAACTCACAATTATGATGATGTAAACATTATATGGATTGCTCATAGTAATGTTTTCACGAGAGAACAAAACACATAAAAATTAATTATCATTTATTCTTTAGCATATCAAACGAGATATCATTTGTTTGACTCATGTTGCATCTATAGATCGACATGCTGACATTTTTACAAAAGCACACCCTTTTGGCCCTCATCGTGATTTAATTGATAAACCCAAGATAAATTTTTTCCGCCACCATGAGTTTGATAGAAGACGTCACTATATATATATAATATCTTTATATTTTAAGTATTTTCTAATTATATATAAGTTATTCTTTATATTTAAGAGTGTATTTATATATCATTTTATTCTTATTATAATGACACAATAATTCATATGTCATGTTCACATTGTAGAGTGAGAAAAGAAAAACAAATGCAATTCCTGTTATAAAATAATAAAAAATATTACTAGAATATCAAGAAAATAAAAGAGAACTAGAGAATAGAAAATGAAGGACAACTTTTCATTTTCCTGATAAGAGGTTGAATTTCAACCTTGGTACATACTTTACAATGTAAGCACCCCTTTATATAAATTTTAGGAATGAGGAATTATATCAATCATAATTGTAATATTTAAATAATTCATTAATTTGGACATAATAAAATTTAAGAGTTACAAAATCTTAAATATTAAGGGGTTACAAAATACTAAATAGTAGGGGTTACAACGACATTCTAGATAATTATTTATAACATTCCTCTTTTGAATACTTTTTATATGAGAACATGTCTCATTAAAACCTTATTAGATAAATCCCAATGGAAAAAAATCAAGAAAGAAAAAGAATATATATTCTTTTAGAGTCTTATACTATTGTTAGGACTGCCTCATTAAAAACCTTGCAATAAAAACTCAATGGAACAAAACCTTAGCTAAAGGAAGAATAGTACAGTACACTAATTAATAACTCCTCTTTATTCTCTCCCTCATGATGACATATGCAGACTTTCTTTTGTTGTCATACTTGAAACATCTTGAGTCAGCACATCCAAATCTTATACTTGGTAGAATTTTTACAAACAATTCTTCAAGATTTTCACTCAATCTTATTTGTTAAATATCAATTCAATCATTCTTCTGAAACTCATGTATAAACAAGAATCTTAGTGAAGTATATTTGGTTTTGTCACTTTCGATAAATATTTCTCATAATCATGCAATACATATTGTATTTTTTTCATATGATGTTGCCAAACAAACTTTAATAATCGACAGTATCCTTGAATATGCTTGATCATAAATTTTAGCTATACACATCATGACTTGTTTCATAGATTGCGAAAATCTTATCATGACTTGTTTCATAGATTACCATTTGAAAAATTTGCTTTACGAATCATTATGACATTGCAATATTAGCATAAGTGAAAATAAATCATCTTTGTGACCTTATTTTATGAGGATCTGATAAGGATCTGATAAAAACTCAATATCTATATTTGAGCCAACTTTGGTATTATTTTGTTTTTCTCGAAAATATTGAATCATATCATTTGAACTCAAAGATAACATAATGTGTGTTTTATGTCATTATAATATCTTTGAGCTGGTGGGAGCTAGATCTTGCAAGTAACTTGGTAGATAAAGTATAAGTATATCAGTAGTAATAAGATTTGATACTTCATGACCAATAATTTTTTCATCATGAAGATAAAGTAGTTTTTATTAACGTCAAATGCTCTAATTATCGTTTGAAAAATTAATGGATATGCTTTGTCCATTTAAAAGTTCACATAAACTTTTAGTGATTGACAAAAACTCAACTTGAAAAATTCTTAATCTGCAGGCTAAGATAAAATTTTATTTTTCCAAGATCTTTTATATCAAATTTCTTAAAATTTGACATCTTTTCTATTTTTTCATTAGTTCTCACATAGTCATAACAATCAAGTAGTAAATAATAAGAATATGCACAATAAATATGGATTAATAAATGTAATTATAGTATGAACATGTAAATATGGTCACTAATAGCAATCAACAGAATTGTAAGATATGCACATAAATAATTAAGTAATATATGTGATAATGTTAATATTCTAAAATTTATATTTCAAAGCATTTGCTTTAAACATACATTTGAGACTTTAATCCTTATAGGATTTTTCACATATATCACCATACATAAATCAATTTTTCTTTAAAAATTTTTATAGAATATTCATTTGCATCCGAGACATTGTACACTATCAAGTGTTGGAATAAAAATATTTCTTATTCGTCAATGAGTTTAAATTGTTCATTTTTAATATCGACATTATTTCATAATCTATAGTGTGAGATCCCCATTTTATAGAATATCAATGGACACTTTGAAATATTATAAATATCATGAGTAATATTCATTTTCATTCAATATTTCATATATATATTGAATTTATGATATTTTTTACACACAAAGCATCCTTATGTCTTTTTATTAAACACTCATATCAAATTTATTATCTTTAAAGAATGTTTAATTTTTCAATATTTATCTCTTTAAGAGATATTTATGCCTCAGAATACTCACATCCTCAATTTATTCCATTCTATAGAATATTTAATTTTCAATTCATGGGACATATAAGTAGAATATTAATTTATTCATCTTTAGGAATATTTTGCACACGTGTCCTTTGACTTGACCGGTCAATCACATTTCAAGTGTGTCAAACATTCGCAAATAATTTGTGCATCAATTATTTGCAAATGACTGTAATTGTGAATTACCAATTGATTCTTTTAACTTTTCATTTGAGATTCATGTTCTCATAGTTGATTGATCTGATGAACTATCAATTGGTTTTCAACTTTTTATTTAAAACTTATGTTCACATAGCTTCAAATTGCATTAGCAATTTTATATGTTATTATCTCAAAATTAAGTTTTATTCCTCTAATGACAAGAATTGCTTCACTGCATCATAACATAATAGAAGCATTATATTGAGGTTTCAGATAAAATTGGTCAATCATGCCAAAATATAAATATATTTGTGTTAAAGAACTTTTTCTCTCAATCACAATATATTTCAATCGACCTCATGTGTCAGTATAATAAACCAAAAGGAAAAATCAATTGTTCTACGAGAACATTCATTTATTAGTCTTTAAGTTGCTCTTTAAAGCAGTTATTTATTAATATATTAATTGTTCTTCAAAAACAAGTTTAGAAAAATATAAGACATTACTTTATCACTGCAAATCTGTTGCATTTGTAAATATAGTAGTTACTCTTCAGGAGCCATCAATAATTCTCTCAATTTCAACATATTTTTTCTGAAGACATTGATCAATTATACAGTGATACTACAGGTATCCAACCAATATCAATTTATTTGATACATAATGCAAACACTTTATAATATATAATTTCATGTATTGCAATAAGGACATTATTCCACTTCAGAAAAATAGTAATAGTTATAACCATATTATCAACAATTATAACCATAATTATAGTTCATAAAATAATTTCGTTTATGTCATATGCATATAAAATATATCAAAGTGTGATTTTTCATCATGATTTTTTATCATGTCAATATTTGAATGCTTCTTCAGGAGCATATTTAACGTCAAATAGTATTTTTCTTTGATATTATTTCATGACATTTTAATATTTAAATATTACATGATTCATTGTATGATCAAAAAAATTTTCAAATTTAATTGATCAGGTAATATAACAACTTCCTGAATAGATTTTATTATGATGAACCTCTTTATAATGTTTGTCATGAAATATTTATAAAATTGATTTGAAGCAATAGATAAATGTTGAATAAATACATTAAATAATAAAATAAAATGTATATGTTCAAAGATAATATTAATTTATAATCAATTTCTTTTTACTTAGAAAAATGGTAAAATAAAAAAAATTAAGGCTAATTAATTTATTACCATTAATTAGAAAAATGATAATATTAATTTATAATTATGATAATATTAATTTATTACCATTATACCATCTCTTAATTAGTTTAAGGCTAATTTAGAAATCTATAATTATATATGTAGGTCTATGGGCAAAACTCAATCTAGTTACAGATAAAGTATTATAGCTTTGACATTTTAAAATACTTCAATAGCTGATGGCTAGTTATAATAATTTTATAATTTTATTTTAAAAGGCTTCATATTAGAAAATCTCACTAACAAAGCCCTTTTTAATAGTCAATAACCAAAACTTTATTTCTCAATAGTTTTAAGCTATAAAATATTTATTTCATTATATAACTTCTGGTTATGAGTTTTATTTTTCAAGTTTTGTTATTTCAACATACCAAATTAAATATCATAATATATTTTGATATATTTTGTATCTAATTGGTATTGCAACTTCAAATACAATCAACCATATTATTTTCACATTTAAATAAATAAAAAATAATAAGATTTTGACTAAATCTCTCTTCCTTTTTTTTGTATAGCTTCAACCTATATATATTTCAATCATAACGTTTTCTTTTATTTATATGAATCAAAATTTATTAAAAAGAAAATTCAATCAACATACATGATTAAAAAAAATTTAAAATATTTTAAGGGCTTTTGAGTCTAAATGTTTTCGAGGCCTTGGTCTTTGATTCAAATATAAAAAAAAATTAATTATATACGTAGTTTTCTCATGTAGTCTGAGATATAAACAAAAATATTATATCAAGCTAAATAGACTTAATAAAAATAAATAATGAAAATCATAATTTTAATTTAGATAAAAATATCATCTTAGAGTTATTTTTTAATTTAGAAAAATAATCTCATTTAAGTTGTAATCTTTTTATGCCTTATAGCATAATATTAATTATTTAAAAACAATGATTATTATAATATGAGAGTTATTATTAGAGAAATTGTTCTTATTTGATCACTGTAATATTTTTTAATATTATAGCAATTATATTCACATTCATATCAATAATTATTAACAAATCAACATTCACTTTAAGGAATGTGTAATACAATTTGGACGAGAGTATTTTTTTGTCAAGATAATTTTTATTTTGCTCATTCATCAACATTTATAGTTTCATACTTATATTTATAACAATTATTTCTTTTTTATAATATTAATGAGATAGATGTATATTTACCATATTTCATAATATTAAACATCTATACTTTTAGCTTTCATATATAATTTACAAATGAACATACATATATAACTGTAATAAAATTATAATAAAAAATAAAGTACGAATGTTAATAACACCAAAAATAATATTTTATTTTTAAATGTTCATATCTTGATTTTTTTTTTCCAAAATGTACTATTTCTATGAGTTGGTAGGACAATCTCCAGAAAAGAGCGGTGAGATAGAGTCTTCTTAAGTAATTGACCTCCTATAACATGATAACTCATCTCCCTTTCAATATTTAACTTTATTTGGAGCAAGACTTACTTACTATCAACTTAAACTTATAATATTGTTTATATTATAAAAGTCAAGAATATAACATAAGTAATTGATTATATATCAAATCAATATTCATTTGTCACATTTTAACTTTTGATTTTTGATGTAGAAGATCGTACAAGACGCAATTACATAATATACTTTTTTAGCTAATGATATTATATATAATCTATACTAAATCATACATATACACAAAACATATGTATCATTCAAATAATAATATAAAAATTAATTTCACAAATTAAAAATATACCTTCAAACTTTTACTTTCGAAGCTCTTGTTTCTTTGATCTTCAAGATATTTTCATTAAAAACGTAATCGTGCTGATAACGTGTTATAAAATAAAAGAAAAACTACTAGAATATTAAAAAAATAAAATAGAACTAGAGAAAGTAGAAAATAAATGAGAGTTTTTTATTTTCTTGATAAGAAGTTAAATTTAACCTTAGTACAAATTTTACAATATAAGTACTATTTTACATTAATTTTAGGAATGAGAAATTACATTAATTATAATTATAATATTTAAATAATTTATTAATTTAGATATAATAAAATTTAAGAGTTACAAAATCTTAAATATTAAAGAATTATAAAATATTAAATAGTAGAAATTATAAAGATATTTAAAATAATTATTTATAACAATTCTCATTTACTAAGTAATCACTTTTTAGTTAATTAACTATTACTTCATTTGTGAAATAAGTCACACGATTTGGGGTGTTCACTCGTTCCAAACATTGTTTTGTCCTTTCATGGGTCCTTCAAATGGTTGCATGCATGCTCTTCGGTACATTAACCTCTGGGTTGCACTTTTGCTTTCTTGCACGCATTGACATGCCTTGTCTAATTAGAAACTCGTAGATTTTATTTGTTTTTTATTATTTATTGACAAATACAGCGTACACAAAATTTAGAAACTCGCGTTTTGACTAGGACTTTCAACCTCTCCCACCTATCCACCAGTCGCTTCTAAGCACGTGTTGGCAATTGAAAAACTTGCACGTGAGTTCAACTTGTTCTTTTGCGAGTTACATGCGTCTTTTGAAATTTTGTATTTAACCTTTGTAATCCAATCCTTATCAAATTTTGCTCATCACCTAGCGATTTTGTCATCATGTGCTTCTTCGAAAATATGTGGTTTTCTAAGTAATATGCTCCTCCCAAAGTCATTGGCAGCTTCTTTTGAATGGTTCTTGTGCGTTATAATTATTGAATAATTTTGAACAAACACAAGTAAACACCTGTGCAAAACTATTTTTATTTATGTCAAGAGACAAAAAAAAACTCTTATTTATTTGAAGAATAATTAGCACACATATAATTATGAAGATGAGTTAGGGCAGCAAAACATTATTTGGTACAAATGATGAAGGTTTGAACTCCATCTTTTAGAGCCTGTTTGGTAGGGGAATTAAGATGAGATAGGATAATTTTTTTATCTTATCACATAGTTGGTGCTAGATAGAATAGGTTAAAAATTAATTCAGGCCCATATCACTTATTTAATGTTGATGGAATAATTCAATCCCCCCATTTTTTGTGGGATTGAGCTATCTTAACCAGAAAAATAATTTTTTTTTACTTTTATCTTTTTTTAAATATTTTAAATAAATTTTTATATCACATCTTATTTCATCCTATCTCACAAAAATAATCTTATCTCATCCTGTACACCAAACGGGCCTTAACGTTAAGAGTTCAATTTTATTTTTTTACATATAAGTAAAAGTTTATTTAATAAAAATAAAAATATGACTATAATAGTCGATCTTTTGACTTTATATCAATATTAGAAAGAAGGTTGAGTCAATAAACTTCGTCTTGTGATGTAAAATGTTAATTATAGCCTAAATCTTGCAAGGGTGATTCTTTATAGGTCATACACATGTTACCCTTTTCCTAATTACACCTACAAATTATTTGTATATTCAAAAATTATTTTATTGTTTACCTTCTTTTTTTAATTAGCTAAAATTTTTCTTTTCATTTGTCTTCCAACAACCACTTTCTTAATTCTCTTGTTTACTATTACACCACAAACCAGAGTCTGTGGAAGGTACCTTTGACTTTTTTTTTCTTCCATTTTCCATCTTTTTAAAGTTGTACATTAATAATTGATTTAAGTAAATCTCTACCATCATTCCCATTTGGGGGAAGAAGGATATTGTTTATTACTTTTGGAAATGGTTAATATGAAACCGGTTATTGAAAATGGTTTATATGAATTGAATATGACTTTTGGTTAATCCAAAATTTCGTGTCTTTTGGTTGTAATCATTAGTATACTATTTAAATAGGTCTATCATTCTATTTGAAAGTAATTAAAAATATATAACAATAAAGATTTATTAGTTAGCAATTATTTTTCAAATTAAAGTGATTAAGACATTTGTACAGTTAATCTAGATTATACTTAATTTATAGTATAATCTAATAGAGTTAACTCTCTAATAACAGAAATGTAACACCCCCAGCTTCCGTTCTTTCTCTATCACATACGTCATAGGTGACGTGGTGGTCTCGTGGCTTGAGACGTTATTTCTTCTGAGTGCAGTCAGTCTTGCTTTCTATCTGAGAACTGGGGATATTACTTTTTCTTTTTTTCATTTATCTGTTAGTTTTAACAGTTCATATCCAAGAGATAAAATTTAAATACAATACATCTGAAAACA
>JAJIYU010000546.1:0-48250 GCA_030144865.1 Tinospora cordifolia
AATTATAAAAATAAAATTTTTATGTCAATTCAAATAATTGTATTTGTTTTTAATTTAAATGTAAATTATATATATTTATAAAAATTATATATATTTAATAAATGAAATATTGTAATGAGTGTATTTAATGAATTGATGTGAGTGTGGGACCTACACAGTACAGTCTAATAAACTGTTAGCATTGTAGGTAAGAGTTTAATAAATGAGAGTTTAATAAATTGATGATGTGGATGATAAAAATGATGAGGTGGAGAGTTTATTAGATGATAGCATTGCAGTTGCCCTTAAGATAATTATCCACACGGTGGGACTAATGGGCGGTATTATTCCACTAAATTAGCTATATAATAACATGTAATAAGTGTCAAGATAAACATATGATGACATTTTTAAAATGTTAGGTATGTAGGTATCATTGAAAACTATGAATATACGATAACAAGAATAAATACAACAACACTTCAAATGTATCATTATTAAATATATCATGACACCTTATACATGTTATTAAAATGTATTTTAATTACATTATTAAGATGTCATTATATAATGTCTCAAAACAATCACCAAATGTTATTAAAAAATTCTTTACAACATTCCTAAAACATTGCCAAAAATATTTCAAAATATTTTTAAGATATTATCAAAGAATATTTAATTATATTGTTGATGTGTCATCATAAAATTTATCAAGATAATTAAATATTTTTCATTAAACTATTTTATAAAATTATAATAAATTGTTATCATATATTAACTAGAACAAGTAATCAATGTCATTAAAAACTTATAATTACTTTTATTAATTTTATCTTAAAATTGATAATGTTTGCAAAATATCATGATATTAACAATACATATTGTTGATTACCACACACACACACACACACGTATACATACATGTTATACACACATACAGACACACAAAAATATTTGCATCATAATTATAATTCTCATCTAAAATTAAATTTATAAAAAATTTCAATACTACTCAATTTCTAACAAACGTATCTACTAATATCCTCAAAATACAAACTCACAAAAAACCCATAGTATAAATGCTAATAAATACTAACAAAAAAAAAAGCCTAAAACTATTAATGTTCACGTAACACACCAACATCTCTTTAATCTTAAACTCCACATGCAACTGTACCAATCTGCCGAAAAGACAAATATATATATATATAGGTTTAAAATTTGACACGAAAAAGAACAATTAATAGTACTAACAAATAAATATTATAAAAATACAAAAAAATATAAAATTTAAAACTCATATTGCAATTGTATAACTCTAAAAAAATAAGATAAAAAAAAATTTAACAATTTGATAGTATTTCTCCCATACTTTTGACCCATGGGTTTTTTAAAACTTGTAAATTTTTATCTAGCAATATGTATATATAATAATTCAAATTTATCAATAAGCATAATACATACCTTTCACATGTACAATTGTAAAAAGATAACATTTATTTAGAATTGATCTTCTTTAAAGAAACCTTATAACACTTTTTGGCCACGCGATTGTACTTGCAATAACAGTGCCCAATAACTTTGCTTCATCAATAGGTCTTGGCATTTTTATAGATTTGTCGAGTACATAATCAACTCATACTCACCAATTATCTCTTCCTAGTGGTGTCCCACGAACAGGATCAGTAGATGAAATTTTTCCTTGTGCAACCACCACATCTGTTTTAAATTAGTACAAATGTAGTAACTCACATTTTGTGACATCTTCAGTAATATTTACATGTATGACATTATTTTCCTATGTGACCATCATATTTTCAATACTTTTTACTTTGAGACTGTAAAATAAAATATACTAATGTTTTATCTACGACCTTAAATAAAATAAATATATTTCATCAAGTAAATTTATAAAAATAAAATTTAATTATCTGCTGAGTTTGTTGTAAAAGCATATTAGTCAATGTCTCGAATATATCTTTCATCACACATCCCTTCGTCCTTCTTTTCAAATTTTTCTTCAAGTTCTTTCCTTTTTTGATCTTGTGCATTTATTCACAAATTTTGACTCAAAATCTTATCTTCCAATTCTTTGACCGGAGCATTTCCTCGAATTTGAGAATCAATTATAGTAAGTGTTGCTCTTGATCCCATTCCTCGCTTACACCCGATTCATTTTGGTCCAAATACTTTAATAACCACATCTTCTTTTATGTTCTCTTTATTCACTAGGTTTAAGGTTGATTGAAAGCGTTCTTGTAATTTAACCTATAATATTTAATAAAAAGTAACAACACATATAAATAATAAAAAATTAATTTGGCACATTATAAAAAATCAATAGTCAAATACTGATTCTTTAGTAACCAGTGTCTCATTAATAGCTGCATTTAGTGGTTTACCATTGCTTCGGATGTGTCCTCGAGTTTAAACTTCCAACCTTGAAATAGATGAAGGATCTAAACATTCTTTTTTCTTAAAAAAATGTGGAGTCAAGAAAAATTAGTATCAATCAGTATACATTTACTTAAATATATACGTGTTATATGGATTACTTTTGTTGCGACACAATTGATAGAATCATACCATCTCATGCTCTAAACGAGCATATCATTTTCTACTCATTGTATGCCATACTTTCTGATTGTTTCTAATATCTCTAAATCTTTTACTTTTAGCCTATAACACAAATGAAAAATTAATAATGATAATTAAACATACATAATAAAGGATTAAAACAATAAGTAAAATATTCAATATTACCTCAATTAATTAGATTCTCTCTTTAACAAACTCATTAGATTCTCTCTTTATTTTTACTAGCTTCTAAGTGCATATCTTTTATGGTAATCATCAACAATATGTAAACATACCTATATAAGTAACCATAATTGATCTTTGAGTTTAGAATCAACATGATGTCAATCTTTAACAACTATTGGGACATGCTCTCGTACTATTACTCTAATATGTGATGAAAATTTGTCTGATTTCTCACCAACCACTTGACCTCTTTCATTAGACTCAATAAGTAAATGATAGTTAAGGCTTGGTATCTCCCCATCCTTGTCTTTCCATACTTCTTTCTTTCTTTAATATTTGTTTCATTTGATTGAAGATTTTCTTCAAAGGAAGTAAAATCATCGCTAAGCTCATCTAAAGCATTGTCAAATAGTATCATCCCTTGATTCTTAGATTGTGTTATTCCCTCTACCATGGCCACATGCTTTCCTTTTTTTCTTCTTTCCTCTTGGAAAGAAGCCTACATAACATATAAAAATTTTAAAGTAAAATTCATATAATATGAGATGACTTTGCATTCAAGAACTGAAGCATGTAGTTATGTTAAATACTTACCTTATCCACTTCTGTCTTCCCACACTTCTTATGTTTACTACTACTAACTTCATTTGATGTGTAATAATTGAAAAAAAAATAAATAAAATATATTTAATTTAGTGGGATGAAGATTCAAAAAAAAAAAAAAAAGGAGAAAGATATACATATACATGAGAAATAATTTATATACACATACATTCATGTGTATATTGGTTAATAATAAAATAAAATAAAAATTAATTAATTAAAAATATTATCTAAATTTTATTAACTAGTAAAAGATTTAATAAATTAAATTTTGGTACACAAAACACAAAATAAAATCA
The DNA here is from genome assembly GCA_030144865.1 of Tinospora cordifolia. Lineage (NCBI taxonomy): Eukaryota > Viridiplantae > Streptophyta > Magnoliopsida > Ranunculales > Menispermaceae > Tinospora > Tinospora cordifolia. The sequence goes on from JAJIYU010000546.1 coordinate 3,645, forward strand.
GAAATTTAGGAGAAAAATGATGTAAAGTATGCATATTTAAGTGTATAAGGAGTGTATATTGCATATATTAGAAATTTTGTACAAAAAAGGGTTCCAAACACACATAAAAATCCAAAAACGGGATTTGCACACTCTCCACGTCATATGAGGATTAGAGGGTGAGAAAGTTGGATCAAAATCAAATACCATTAAGATAACAACAAGGAGTCTAAGGTAAACTCAAACACCTACTCATACCTTATCCATACTAACCTTTCCCTATATTAATGTGACATCTTTCCTATTTCTCCCACATAGAAAAATCGACTTCCCTCCTATTTCCTCTCCTCTAGTCGATTCTTTCCCTCCTTGCAAGTTCTAGTTGTCCAAGCCCTCAATCAAGGAGAAACCCCACAAAAAAAAACAAAAAAAAAAAATAATTGAAGCACAAACATTGATTCACAAGGTAATAGCTATACGCCATACTTTATTCTTCTTCTTTTCTTTTGTTTTTTCTCTTTTCCTTCTAAGTTTTAATTTTGGTATTCTCCCCTCTTGCTGGACGTCTCTTTGTTCCAGCCATAGAAGAACATCACAAAAGGTTGACAGTGCATGCATTATGCCATAACGATCCATTCTACTAGGTAACACCCTATACTATCTTCACTACCCTCTCCACCTTTTCTTTTCTTCTTCTTTTCTACCCCTTGATGTGATCATCCTTTCTATCAAAAATTTCTGAAATACTTTCCAAATTTCATCATCAAAACAGAAACGTAAATCAGCCCACAGAAGAGCCAAGGAGTCTCTTTTGAAACACCCATCATCAATGAGACGTTCAGGGCAACATAGAAAGGTATAACGATCTTATTCCTTTCTAATGTTCACTTTTTTATTTTCAGCAATAATCTAATGATTTAGAAGGGTTATAGGTTTATGGAAACATGAAAGGTGGAAGGAAATAACATCTACATGGGGAAAGAGATCAAATATGCATGTATGTTCATGAAACTAGTAACTATGCATGATGCATATAGAGATTAACGATATATATGGTAAAGTGATGTTAATAAGGTGTTATTTGATAAAAAACCAGCAAGTGGGGTTGCTGGAAAATCATGAATATAGATGCACAAAATTCTGATTTTTAAGGAATGATGATAAAACATACAAACAAGGTATGTATGCATGATATAATTAGGGTATTGGCATGTTTAAGTGACAATTGAGTGTAATTGCAAATTTGGTGAGAGTTCCATATATTTAGATGTCAAAAACCAGCAAGTAGGTTGCTGAAAAATAGAGATCTAAGTTACATATAATGTTAATATTGGAGTGTTGTAAAATAGCACACCCATGGGAGCTGTATGCATGAAATAATTAGGATACATGCATGTTTAAGAGATAGTTAAGCATGATTTCTAATAGGGTATTGTTTGATGCATATATGAATAAAAAACCAGCAAGGTACCTTGATGGAAATTTATGGCTAAACATGCTTAAGAGGCTAGAAAGGAATGTAAGACTTTAACATACATCAAATCTTGAGAATATGCGTATAAGTCATTAAAACGACTATGATTTCATGATGCATGCTGGTCATGGCTGAATATTTAATAGCTTCAAAGGGTTTTAAAAAGGTTTTAAAAGTAATTAGATAGTAAGTGTTTTTAATTGGAAGAAGGGTAAGTCAAGTCCAATTATCGAACAAGGGAAACAATGCACACTGAATGCACTGAAAAGGTGAATGGTGCACTGTTTGTCATGTTTGTTAAGAAATTAGTAAATTTATGATTTAAAAATATTATATGTTGTTTAATTACTAAAAATAGTTACCTTAACTATTTTAGATTGAGAAGCCACGACATTCAAGTTGACAGTGTACAAGAACAAGAGCTAAGGAAGTGCACTGACAGGTGGAAATGATTACCGTGTTAAATATAGAATATGATTGTATGCTTATTTGATTGAATACCTAGGAGCATGCTAGGGTGTGATTATGTCATTATTATGATTGATTGATTTCATGCATGTATGATATGTTGAGTGATATGCCTTATGTGTTACATAACATATGTTATAAGTGTGTGCATATTGAATTTATGTCTTCACAATATTTTTGGTTATGTGAGGAAAGTATAAGACATTGAACATGCTAGAACTGGATCTTGTTAAACACTTTAAAATCACTATATTCAAGAATTAAATCGTGTACCGATCCAGTGAGTCACAATTGATCACCGTGGGTGTTCTAAAATTATAAAATTGATATTATATTTGAAATGGAACACTGGGTTGGACCCTAGTTCCCGACAATTGGATGATGGGCATGACCCCTCCTTATCATTAGCGCTAGGCGCTCGTTGTTTTGATGAGAACACCGAGGATGGTCCTTTCGGTCTGAATGTCAATTGAAAAACAATTGAATTGCTTGAAACGCCTAATGTTTGATAAGTGTTTGCATATTCTGTGATTTGACTTTAATAATGCTTGGGATGTATTGTGTATGATCCACTGGGCTCTTTGAGCTCACCCCATTTCTTATTTTTCAGGTACCCAGTAGTTGAGCATTGCCGTTGATGAGACGAAGTAGAGTATAATTAGTGGTAGACCTCATTGATGAAATTGTCTTAGTCATAAGTTATTTATTATCTTTAGTTAGGCAAGTAGTCAGAGAATCTCCCTCTATTTCATTTATTGAGTTGTTATTTAAAACAAAGCCATGATACTAGATGTTAGTTTTATTTTTGTTGGGTTAAATTGAACAAATATGACATATCATGTTTTTAGTTATAAACCTATTTGTTATTCATTTATTTAGTCATGTGATTTTGTGGGATGTGACCTGGTGGGACCAAGAGATTTATTATTGATGTGTGAAACAAGTAATATCTCAGTTCTCGACAATGTCATGTGACAAAAATGAACATGTATGTGTATGTATTTCTAAGTATGAGATCAATGAAAAAATTGTATATGTTTCAGGAGCCAGGGTGTTACATGATGTTTGTGAGTTTTCTTTATCAAAAGTATCATGACTTTGTTCATTTAAAAGATTATTTGATACTTTGGTGAGCGTGATTGTAGGATTTAGGTGTTATCATCTTTACATCATCCCATCTCTGATCTCTATTTTGTTCAGTTACTTCAACTAGTTATCAGTTAAGCGGCTCAAGCCTCTAACTCCCCTAAATTTTCTGCCTGTTTGTCTTACACGGCTAAAGCTTTGTTGCTTAAATTTCTATAGTTTCTCTGTTGGATTCAAGTTCATTTAAGAAAGGTTTTCAATGAATAGGGTCGATATAATGGACTTGAGATTATTTAAGATATTAATTATGAATTCTTGAACAGAGAGGAAATCAAAAACTCTTAGAAGAAGCTCCCTCACCAGCATTGACTCCAGAACTAAGGAAAGCCATGGGTGATGCCACTATTGCTACAGCGGCATCCATTGGTTACATTGGTGTAGTAGGAACTGTTGAGTTCATATTGGACGAAGGAGGCTCTTTCTATTTCATGGAGATGAATACTAGAATTCAAGTAAAGGAAGAAATCTATCTGGCCCTTCCAAAAAAAAAAATTACTAAGGAAGTAATGCTTTACTGTTTTGTTGAAAAAAAAAACACAGGTGGAACATCCAGTAACCGGAATGATTTCTTCTGTTGACTTGATCGAGGAGCAATGTGCCCTAGAATCAATCAACTTCTTCTATTGCTCTGTATGCGGAAGATCAACTAATTTATAAAAAAAAAAGAAAAAAAATCTGATGAGGTTTCAACAATATAGAAAATGGTGATTTCTGGAATAAGAGTTTCGAAACATCAAATCTATACACCATAACTTCCCCACTTGCTGGAACATCAAATAAAGAGCAATGCTTTAAAAAAATAGTGATTTCTGGACTGATTCAAGAAGAAGAAGAGGAAGAAGAAGAAGAAGAAGACCAGGACGAAGAGGATACCTGGCGTTGATATTCTTTGAAGTATTCCAGAACGAGATGAAGATGGTTCAGAAGCAAGGAGACGAAGCTGCGCGATGAAGATGTTTTAGAAAAAAGGAGATAGCTATAAAACCACTACATAGAGCAGAACAACGTGATAGAGTGGGAGTCTAAACTGCGAGGCATTCGCGCAAGAGAAAGTGAGACTCTATCGCGGGCTATTTGCGTGGGTGCCTTATTGCTTTTTTCTTTTTTTTGGGTAATCTATTATTTGCACTTTGTTTTAGTAACATAATTTAAGTGTAAAAAAATAAATAAAAGTATTTTATTATAAAATTATAAAACTATAAAATTTAGGTATAACTAAAATTAATAAATGTAATTTTAATTACTTTCAAAAAACCTAATCATAATCTATTTTAAAAACAATCTACTAATTTAAAAAGATATATAAAATTATAATTATTGGTATAAGCTGTGACGATCCGTGTTTTTGGCATCAGATTGACAGATCCGATACATGTGTATTTTATTTATTTTCTAAAATTTTAATGATAATATGTGAATTTTTTTTCAATTTTTCTCTAATTTTGAATTAATTATCGAAGAAAATGTGGATAATGTGAGAAAAATATAATTTTAGGGAGAAAACACAAAAAACTATGGAGAAAATGTGTTTTCTTAAGAGGAATGATCTTTAGAATTGAATTATGAATTTTTAGAATAATTACTAGATTTTTAGAGCGAGAAATAAAATTTTTGGGATAAAAATGTAATTTTTGAGAAATTATTCAATTTTTGGAAAATATAATTGAATAAATGATGAAATGATGTATAATAGTGGTATTTTGATGGGAAATGATGAATTAGTGAATTTCTAAAATTTTAGAAAAAAATGTAAAATTTTGGTATAAAATACATACATACATACATATATATATATATATATATATATATATATATATATATATATATATAAGTATATGTATGTATATGAAATAAGAAAAAAAAACGGTACATAGGGACCTGGGCTGATCCAAGTGCGGCCCAGGCCCCAAGCAGGCTGAGCGCCCAGCCTGCACAGGCGGGAAGCCCATGCAAGACTCGGGCCACATGCGCGGCCCGTGCGCCTGGGCCAGGAGCATGGGCCGACCCAACTGGGCTGGCCAGCCCACGTGACCAGAAAGGGTCCAGGCCCCTTTTTCCTTGTCTTTAGTGCAAATTCCTAATGATTTTGAGCCAAATTTTGAGAATTTTCCAGTGGATATCCAGTACAAAACCATGGGAGTTCATGGTTTAGATCCATGGTTTGAGCCATAAACTCATAGCCTCTATTGTGGCCAATAGGCAATGCCAACTAGGCAGCCAATATGTGAGGTTGGGAGCCATTTGGATGGTCACATGTCACCCATCCTTGCCATGCAAGCTTATCCCATGCAACAAAACTCTTCCTTGAGCTCAAACCCAGAAAAAATTCCAACAACTTAGCCATGTTAACAAGCTCAGATCTCCTCCATTTCTCAGCCAAATCCAGTGATCCATAGCTTGTTCTTGAAGCCATCTGAAGCAGAAAATTATCAAGAAAAGGTATTGTTCACACTGTTTAAACCTAGAAAACCAGAAAGTGTGTGTAAAACCACCTTTGGAGCTTCGAATCTTTGGCCATTCCTAGTCCTTTTTGGAGGTAAAACTATCCACCTTCTTCATTTTCATATATATTTTAATCTCCAAGTGTTAGAGAACGAAAACTAGGGCCTTACACATGATTTTCAGACCATTAAAATTGGTTACTTACTCACTGTTACAGCTGTGTAACAGAAACAGTTGGAGTAACTTTGGGAAAGCTCACTCTTGAACCATTCTAGGCTTGTCCCTGAGGTAAAATTCATTATCCTACCTCCTTATCATGTGTGTTCAAGTGTCCAAGTGGTAGAAACCAGAAACTGAAACGTTTCATATGTTTTATAAGCCAATATTGTTAACTGTTAGACTTACTGTTGCGATAGTGCCGACAAAAACAATTTGAGACCAGAATTGAAGCTACATTTGAGACACCTAAAGGCACCCATTTGGACTGGAACTAGAAGCATTTTAGACCCCATAGTAGAGGTTTCAGAAAGGTATAAAGATCTGACCTTGATCCTTTGTGAATGTATTTTGTTATACTTACAAATATGCCATGATTGTAGAGTGCTAGAATAGATTTCTTGTGTTCTTTAAAATACAATAGAGAAATTAGTGGTAAGATGGGCATGAACTTGGCATTGCATGTCACTAATTCAAAGTATTTTTGATTAATGGATGTGTTATGATATGTATACTGCAATTAGACGCAAGAAATAACTCATGGAATTGTGATTAAATGGGGGAAAGAATACTGGGAAGATAGTAGAAACTATGAACCCAAAAATTTTCTGCAATCTGGCTAAAAATTCTGAGACGAAATTAACTGATCAAACCTTGATAGATTGAGTTGAAATTAACTGATCAAAAATTTTCTGCAATCTGTACAGTCTCTGTTATTATACCTAGAAACCCTAATAAATGATGTCTAAGAATTGTGATTCAAAATTCTGGGAAAACTTTAGGAAGTTTAGAACAGTTTTGCAAAGTTTGGCACAAATTCAAGGTATGGATTGCCCGCAAAAAAATTAGAAAAATGGTTGTGCAGATAGGGCCATAGGCTAATGTTGTGCATAAGTGATGGGAATTGGGAATGTTGAACCTTTTTGGCCCAAACAACTCCATGAAGACCAGAATTGACCCTGTGTGACTCTGTTGACCAACTAGGTCAGTAAGTGATAGGTTGACTAGGGTTGACCAAGATTGACTAAGGTCAATTAATTTGACTTAACAACTAAGGCAAGATGAACAAACATAGGAGGACTATTCTTGACTAGGTCAAGTTATTGATTGACCAATGATGTACAGTTAGAGTGAGCCAAGTCTCATGTTAATTTTAAGAAGTTACATTGATTTCGTAGGACCAAGTACTAGCAGGACGCGACCGGTCGCGAGAGGAGCACAGGGAGCAGAGTATCCCTGTGAGTAGTGTTTTCTAACTCATTTCTTAGAGCTTGTTATTCTGTGCATTATGAAAATGAGATTATATATTGTGATGAATCTGCATTCATTTAAATGGGTTTTAAATGAAAAGTGCACCGAGTCTCGAGGTCTGAGAGTACAGGGTTAGGGTGAGTTGTGTCGGTCTCTCATACGACCCTGAGAGTTGACCACCTAGTACAGAGTACCCGCTGAGGGGGTTCTGTGGGCCTACGATGATGGCAACAACAATAAGACCTAATCAATAAGGCAATGACAATAAGTCCTGGTTGGTCGTTACGATGATGACAACAACAATAAGTCCTAATCGATGTCGACACGATGTGCCTAACTGTCTGTAACCCGCTCGAGTGATTTTTAGTCGCCTTGAAGAGCTTGCGAGCCTCGGCAAATGTTTTCACTATTTAACTATTTTTGAATGAAGGTGCACGATTGTATTATAGATTTAAATTGTGTTTACTGTTGCATTCACTTGCAAAATGCTATTGCTCATGCACTCATGGCACATGTTTTATTTGTGAAATGCTTATTTTAAGTTATGAATTAAACTGCATTACTCACCGAGCCGCCGTGGACAATTAGGCTCACTACTCTAACTTTTCAGGTTCTTCTGCCGTGGATAAGGGTAAAGGAGTGGTCATCGCGTAGAGCTGCACTCTCTTACTCTTTTGGTAGGTTTTCTTCGTACTTTTTGTGTTTTAAGGGTTAGAAACTATGTACATGGATGAGAAAAGCTTGTACATATATTGGATTTGTCACTCCCGTTGCTACACATGTTTTAATGACCCATTTTGGTAAATATCAAGTTTCATTGGTGTTCATGTGTTAAATTTCTTCTGCATTCCCTATGATTACTCTGATAGAGTGTAGTTGGTGTTGAAAGATGAGACTTAACGGTGTCTTGGCAAGCTCGGCTTGCAGGCAGGTTTGTCGGGACACTGTGCCAGTCGGTTCGTCCTTCGCCCTAGGGAAGGGGTCCCGATAGCGTTAGTATCAGAGACTAAGGTTTTTCCAATTGAGGAATAACAAATACTATTAACCTAGGAGAGATTTAGAGTAATCACAGAAGTATAAAAAGAAAAGACCTTTAGAAATGACTTAGAGTAGTAAAATGGGAGTACGGGCAAAACTTTCTAACTCCTGACTAGCAAAAAGAGAAACCAAGTGAGAGTGGCTATATCACGAGGGGAATCAGACTGCCATAGGGTGTTAGTGAGTTTTAAGATTAAGACTTTAAACCTTGTAGGTTAGGTGATTCTTTAGAGATAGTCGCCTTAATGTCTGAAGTCGTGGCCTGCTCATTTTGGAACTAATGGATTTTAAACGTTTTTATGCAGACCACGATACCTCCTTGACGTGGGAGACCACACGGGACCCCAGAGCTGGTACCGTTGCCACCTCAGGTTCAGTTTGGACAAGACGCCATACAAAGACTAGAGGCCTTGATCAGGGCATCTAACGAGGCCGGTCATGCCCAGGTAGCCTTACTGAGTGAGAGGCTTGACAAGATTGAGGCAGAAAGACAAAAGGATGAGCCAACAGTGCCTCCTACGTCGGTTATACCTGAGATCCGGGAAGAGGAGAGGGCTGCAGCCCAGGCAGAGGTAGCCTCAGTGAGGCAAGGTGATGACTCCACTCATGATCGCCTTCTGAAGAGATTTTTGGATATGAGGCCCAAGGAGTTCCATGGCAGTTTGAGTCTGGATGTAGCAAAGAACTAGATTTTCAATATCGAGAAGAATGCTAAGACATTGAAGCTATCTGAGGAGAACCAGGTGTTATTCGCAAAACACATTTTCAAGGATGAGGCTGCGATTTGGTGGAGTGTCACACAGATTATAGAGAGATAGATTTCTACATGGGCTCGTTTCTGAGAGCTATTCTTAAGTATCTACGTCCCTACAGTTGAGCGAGAGGATAAGAAGGTGGAGTTCCTGATTTTACAGCAGGCAAACATGTCAGTTAGGGAGTATACCCACAGATTTTTCAAAGTGGAGGCATATGCGCCCGAGTTAGTGAGTAACCCGAGGAAGAGAGTTGGATTCTTCCGTCGTGGGTTGAGGGCCAGTATTAGACAGGCTACGTCAACATATAGTGAGACTACTCTTGAGATTATATAGAGGCATGCACTGCAGTTTGAGGTAGATGGTAGGGATTAGCGTCTGACCAACCAGATGGTACAGACTGCCTCCTTGCAGACACAGCCTCAATCACAGCCACAGTCGCAGACACAGGGAGGTCATCGCGGTGGGTTTCGAGAAAGCAAATTTCATAGAAAGAGGAAGTATTCAGAGGGCTGTGCGGGTCAAAATCTAGCTTGGGTCTGTGGCCCATCCCGAACCACCTGAGAGGGCGGGCTTAAGCCCACGCCCGAACCGGCCCAAGCGCATGGGCCGACCCATGCGCTCAAATAAACCCTACCCCTTTTTCTTTTGTCCTCTTGTGCGTGAAACATTCAAATTTTGGAGATTTTTGACGAATTTCCTGCAGATCTTCCAGCACAAACCATGGGAGCTCATGGTTTATAATCCAAGGTTTTGCCATCAACTCATGGCCTCCATTTTAGCCAATGAAGGCTGCCAACTGGACATCCAGCATGTGAGGTTGAGTACCACCTGAGTAGCTACATGTCACCCTCATCTTTGCCAAGCAAGTACCCCTATGCAACAAGAAGGTCTTCTTTGAGCTCAAGTCCAGAAATGTCAGATTTCTGTAACCAACTTCCCTAGCTTGGATCTTCCTCAATTCTCAACCAAATCTAGCAAACTATAGCTTGATTTGAAGCTTGCACCACCAACTACAAAGTTTCACAAGTGGCTTACCCAATCTTGGAGTCGTCTGAAGCAGAAATCATTAATAAAAGGTGTTGTCCACACTATTCAAACCCGAAAAAACCAGAAAGTGTGTGCTAGAACCACCTTTGGAGCTTTGGACCTTGGCCATTTCCAGTTCCTTTTTGGAGGTAAAACTGTTCACTCTCCTCATTTTCGTATGTACTTTGACCCCCAAGAGTTAGAGAACGAAAAATAGGGCCTTGTACATGATTTTTGGACCCTTGAAGTTGATTAGTTATTCACTGTCACAACTGTGTAATAGAGATAGTTGGAACAACCTTGGAAAAACTCACTCTTGAACCGCTCTAGGCACGTCCCTAAGGTAAAAATCCATCATTTTACTCCTTATCATGAGTATTCAAGTGTCCAAGTGGTAGAAACCAAAAATTGAAACGTTTAATGTGCTTTATAAATCACTGTTGCTAACTGTTAGACATATTGTTGCAACAGTGCCGACAGAAACAGTTTGAAACCAGAATAAGAACTATATTTGGGACACCTAAAGGCACCCTTTCGGGCTGGAACCAGAGGCATTGTAGACCCCATAGTAGAGGTTCCAAAAAGGTATAAAGACCTAACCTTAAACTCTTGTGGATGTGTTTTGTTATACTTGCAAATATGCCATGATTGTAGGGTGCTAGAATAAATTTCTTGTGTTCCTTAGAATATAGTAGAATATTGATGAAATGGTAGACATGTTTTTGATGTTACATGTTACTGATTCGAAGTGGTTGTGATTAGTGGATGTGTTATGACCTGTAAACTGGAATTAGACACAAGAAACAACCCATAGAATTGTGATCTAATGAGGGACAAGAACACTAGAAAGATAGTAGAATCTATGAACCCAGAAATTTCCTACAATCTGGCTAAAATTTCTGAAATGAAATTAACTGACTAAAACTTGGTAGATTGAGCTGAAATTTGGTATAGAGACCCTTAGATATGTCTAGAAGTTTTCTACAAAATTTCAGAGCATTCTGATCAGTATAGGTAGGTCAATTCAGGCAAACAGACACTGCCTATCACAGAGTATATGGGATCTGTACAGTCTCTGTATTTCTACCTGGCAACCCTAGTAAATGAAGTCCAAAAATGGTGATTCAAAATTTTGGAAAAACTTTAGGGAGTCTAAAACAATTCTGCACGGTTTGGTAAAAATCCGATGTACGGATGCCCGCAGAAAAATTGGAAAAATGGTTGTGCAGATGGGGCCATAGGCTAGTATTATGCTTAAGTTATGGGAATTGGGAATATTGACCCCTTTTTGGCCCAATTGACCCCATGAAGACCATAATTGACTAGTAGGGACTCTGTTGACCAGCTAGGTCAACAAGTGATAGGTTGACTAGGGTTAACCGAGATTGACCAAGGTCAATCACATCGACTTAGCAACTAAGGCAAGTAGAACAAACATAGGTGAATTATTCTTGCCTAGGTCAAGTTATTGATCGACCAATGATGTATGGTTAGAATGAGCCAAGTCCCATGTTAATATTAAGAAGTTACGTCGATTTCACAGGACCAAGTACTAGCAAGACGCAACCTATCGCGAGAGGAGCGAAACATCCTTGTGAGTAGTTTGACTTAGGTGTCTTCTGTGATTTTTATTCGTTGCATAATACTTGCATGATATGTAATGGTTTCAATGGTTTCACTGGTTTAAATACATCTGATTGGTTTTGAGATAGTTAGATGTACACGATAGTGAGACCAAGGGCTAGAGGTCCAAGCGTGGGGTTAGGGTACACGATAAGATCTGACTCGAGGTCCGAGCATAGGGTTAGGGCGTATGGTTAACGCGCCTAGCTTCTAACCCACTCAAGTGACGACACTTGAGGACCGAGCGCGGGCTTGGGGTGTTCAAGAAGCACGCCTAGCTTACGACCCGCTCAAGTGGCCAGTACGCCTCACTTACGACTCGCTCAAGTGGCCAGGACGCCTCACTTACGACCTGCTCAAGTGGCCAATATACCTCACTTACGACCCGCTCAAGTGGCCAGTATGCCTCACTTACGACCCGCTCGAGCGATGAACATAGGTTGGGTTGTTGAGTTAACCTAGCCTGGATACGTTTTTTTAACTGTCATGGATTTGAGATGCTTTACGAAACTGTTGCACTATTTATAATTGTTTTTATGCTATGCCATGCTTTGAGTGTCATACCATCTTTACTGCTCATACATATTTGCATTGTTTTGGAATACTAGTTATGGATGGCATGCTGAATTTCCTACTCACTGAGCCATGTTGATTATAGGCTCACTACTCTATCACCATTTCAGGTTCTACGGCAGTCGACAAGGGGAAATGCATAGTGATTGCCTGACTCCCTTCTTAGCTTTTTTTGGTCTTTCTTTTCCTTTTGAGGTTGGTCGTTATTATACTAATGTAAATGGTCAAATATGTATTTTGGACAAGACTAATGTAAATAAAATGCTTCCATTTTGGTTGTTGCTTACTTCTGTGTTTAATTGTTCAAATTATTCTGATATCGTCTGATCGTATGAGAGTTGCAAAGGGCTTAACAGTGGTTAGGTGAACTCATCTAGGTGAGAGGGTTCGTTAGGCCGCTGTGCCGGTCGGGCTGCCCTTGGCTCAGGGCAGGGGGTCCCGACAAAATAAGCACAATAAGAATATATATCATACACGTATACCTATGGATGATGGTGGCATAGATCCAATAATAGAAGAATCATCATGTCTATGATGCAAGGTGGGGGATGAAAACATATTTTCTTCTTGCAAATGCAACACAATAAGCCTGATGCACAAATTAAAAAAAAAAAATTAATTTCTAATAATTAAAAGAGTTCCAAGAACATTATCACTTACATTTTTTTTTTGATGTGCATAATGTCCAAATTGTGTCTTAACTTCAATTTTGACCAATACTTTAATTTTGTATGTTTTGTCTTCATTGCAAGGGGCCTTTCCAGTCGTCATAGGAGGTAGATCCAATAACTTTTGTAAAATTTCTTCACCAAACAGTAGCTTAGGAAGACCATCCAATTCATGGGACCCATTTGTAACGACTCGTATTTTGGAACATTGAGTTGACGGGTTTGACATGTGTTTTCATGTATCAATTAATAAATTATAAATAAAAATACATAATTTTATTGGAATTGTATATATTAATGCGTGAGATTTCTCAACAATTGTATTGAATAATGTATGTATTAATAGGGAAATGATAGAAATAATAATAATACAAGTGCACAAATTGATGAGTTGATTAGAAAAAAAAATGAAATGAATCAAGTAATAAAATGAAATGATTTAATAGAATAAAGTAATAAAATGAATTAAAATTTTTACCTGTATATATATATATATATATATATTATGCTTGGTTGAAAATGAGAAAGAATAATAATTAATTAATTAAGTAAATCAATATATTACAATGATGGGTGGATAATGAAGAAAAAAATAAAATAAAATAAAAATTTAAGGGATAAATGATGCTTTGTTCGTTGATAATGGAGAAATAAAAAAAAATCATTAAAAGAAGATAATGTTGCATGATTAGTCATAAGATAAGAAGAATAATTATCTTTGCATTAAATGATGGTGGGACCCACCTCATACCATTACTATAAATACCCCTCCAATTCATCTCACTTTGCTCATCATCTGGAAAAGACAAGAGAAAGGAGAAAAAAAAAGGAGAAAGAAAAGAAAATGAAAAAAAAAGAGAAAAAGAAAAAAAAAGAAAAGAAAAAAAGAAAAGAGAAAAAGAGAAGTCTTGCATTTTTAGAAATTCGACACTTTAGGTAAATTAACTTTCCTTCTTGTCAATTTTGAATTATTATAAAAATTGTGAATTTCAATTTTATAGTATAGTTTTAATAAATGCATTAGTATAATACGCAACCCAAAACTAGGATGTATTCTTTCGATGAATGAAACCACACTATATATATATATATGTATATATATATATATTGTGTTCAGATTGATGAGTATAATACAGATTTAGATATTATTTGTACCTTTGTGGATCCTAGGAATTTACATGGTAGTTGAAAGTCGACACATAGGAGATATACCCATTAATACTAAAATTTTAGTTGGTGAGTACTAAAGTATCTAGAATAGAATTTGGAACTCAATAACACTGAAATTGAGATTTTTGGAGGTCAATTGATATATTAAATTCACATTTATGCGATTTGATGATTAATTAATAAATAAATATATGTATGTAGGGTAAAAATAATGATAAATAATAGAAAAAAATGTTATATAATATTGTATAACATTATGAAATATTTATTAGGAAAATATGTAACACAAGAAATAATATTCATATATTGAATTGCCAAATTTATAAAAGTGGTTGGTTATTGTGTACCAAAGGTGAGACACATGTCGAAAATACATATTTATAATATTTTGAGTCAATATTAAAGGTTTAGTTGACCTTGTTAATTACCTTGATCTTGTCGATGTGACAGGTCAGTGAGGGTTAAGTTTAGATAGAGGTGGCTATAATTGATCAAATCAATCATTTGATTGATCAAGGACCATAAAGTTATATTTGAGCCAAGTTTTATGTAGATATTAAGAAACTAAGTTGATCACACATGATCAAACATTAGTGGGATGCGACTGGTCACTAGAAGAGCATCGAAAGCTGAGCATCCTTGTGAGTAGTGTTTTCTAATTTATCACTTAACTTGTCAGTCTGTCATAAATGAAATGTTCTTAAATGTTGAAATGCATCTGCAATCTTTAAATGTGATTTAAATGAAAATGTGCATCGAATACGAGGTCCGAATGCGGGTTAGGGTACTGAATGTGGTAGAGCATTGAAGACGAGTGGTTATCATACCCGGGGGTATGGTCAAGCCAAGTCTATCAATTGGGCTCCTCTAGAGCATTGAGGACGAGTGGTTGTTGTACTCGGGGATATGGTAGGGCCAGGTCTATCAATTGGCTCCCTCTGATATAATATGAGTATACGTCTAACCGTCAAGTTTCACTCGCTCAAGTGGATTTATGTGTTTTCGACATTAAAAAAATATTTTCAAAATGGAAGGTGCACGACTGCATTGTGGATTTAGCATTCATTAATTATTGCACTCATTCGCATTATTAATATTGTGCATTCATACATAATATTATTTTTTATAGATTAGGTTATATTACTCACTGAGCCATTATGGACAAAATTGGCTCACTACCCTAACATTTCAGGTTTTTCTTTTGTGGATAAAGGGAAGAAGATGGTCATCGCGTAGAGTGCACCACATTTATTTTGGTAGGTTACCTCACGCGGTTTACTGTTTTGAGATTTAGTATAATGTATAGGAAGTGAAGAAAATATTGTAGATATTTTGACTTAGACATTTTTGCTACTGATACATTTAGGAGACAGTATATATAGTAGACTTTTGTTTAACTTAAAAAAGAAATTTACTGTAATTATTTGTTCTAGTTGCTTTTGCATTTCTTATGATTACTCTGATAGTGTTATGTATGGTGTTATGAAGAGGCTTAGTAGTGTTTTGGGCAAGCTTAGTTTGGGAATGGGTTTGTCAGAACACTATGTCGATCGGTTCATCTTTCTCTCTAGGGAAGGGGTCCCGACACCATCAAAATCTTGCTTTGTCTCCATTTATGTTCTCTAGGCAAGTATCTATGACCCATGTACCCAATTTTGTTCCTCAATCGAATTGCTTTTGTATTATGAAGACACACAGGGCATGCCATGTACCCTTTGGTGCTCTAACCAAAGAAATATGAATAAGCTAAAAAATCACTAATTTTCCATAAGAAAATTGATCAAAGAATAAAATTTGAAGATGTATGTGCATTGTATGCATTAACTCCACTGTGCCACAATTCTTTTAACTCATCTATCAATGGTCTCATGGATACATCAAAGTCCTTTCCAAGAGCTTTTGGACCTGAGTCAACAATGTCAACATGAAATTTGTCTCTTTTATGCACTTCCTTGGAGGCAAGTTGTATAGAACACAGATCACTAGCCACACACTATAAGCATTAGACATATTTCCAAATGGATTAAAACCATCCGAAGCAAACCCCAACCGAATAATTTGACTATCACTTGCAAATTTTGGATATATTTTGTCAAAATGTTTCCATGCTAATCCGTTTGCAGGGTGTCATAGTACTCATTCAATTTCCAATATTCTCTCTTTATGCCATCTCATATCTTTTGCACTATGTCTAGAACTGTACAACCTTTTCGAACGAGGGGTTATTGGAAAGTAAGACAACTTTTTCTGAGCAACCTTGTTAGTGTTATCACACTTATCATCTTTATATCTTGGTTCACGACATTGGGTTCAATTAGTGAGATTGGAATTATCTTTCCAAAACAAAACACAATCATACTTGCATACATCTATTGATTGATAACTCATCCCTAAATCATGTATCATTTTCTTTACTTTGTAAAATGTTTTTGGCATGCTAACATCATCAAGGAATGCATCTTTCAATAATCTTAACAATATGTCAAAGGATTTATCCCTCCATCAATTCAAACCCTTTATATGGAGCAATTTAACTATAAATGTCAATGTAGAATATTTTGGGCAACTAGGATATAATTCAATATCGACCTTGAAAATTAATTTATTCCAAAGTTGATCTTCATTGTTCATGTTTTTCTCATGTGTATCTTCTAGTCTTTCATTATCTACATAACTTTTTCGAGTAATATCTTCAAGTATTGGTATGCAATCATCACTTTCAGTTCCTTGAACCTCATTGTTTCCTTTAGATGACTTACCGTTTTCTTCAACATTTGGCGGATGTACAACTTCATTACTGTCTCCATGGTATATCCACTTCGTATATGTTCTAGAGAACCCTTTTTAGTCAAATGAGCATTGACAACATCAATGTTATGCCATACATAATTCAAACAACTTGCACATGGGCATCGAGTCTTGCTATTTTTATTTTAGTGGCTCTTTGCAACTTGTAGAAAATTCCTTACCCCATTAATATATTTAGTTGAAATTCTATTTCACTCTAATATCCAACTTCGATCCATAGCACCACTAGCCAACACAAACAACATACGAAATTAAAATAAACATGTTTCTAATAAATATATTGAATTCAATGCATAAAAATGAGAAGATGACTCTTTTGGCCAACTTGTAAAAGAAAAGAATGAAGAAAAAGAAAAGAAAAAGAAAAAGAACGAAGAAAAAGATTACACAACAACAAAAGTAGAGAAGAACAATAACGGCAAAACAAAAGAAAGGGGATTTGAAGAAGGGCATTTAGTTTAACAATATTATGTATTTGCAAAATCTAGACCACTTAAGTCTTGAGCATTTAACTAACAACTACATAATACTTCAAAATCTAGATGATTATGTTAAACATGTATGCATGTTGATTGTTAACAGAAACAAGAAAAAGGAAGTGTACAACCATACATCATTAATATGGCTGGTATTAAAGACGAGGAGCCTCAGACTAACCATAAGAGTTGTCTCAAACTGCATACAATACACTAAAAGTCATTTTTAATCCTTGCCCATGCACTAGTGCACAAGTGAGAACTTGATGCACCACACTACCCTTTTATTATGGAAAATATAGGAATGTGTATAACAATATGTCAATATTGGTCAACACTACATAGAGTATAAAATGTACAACAAAGTCTTGGAAGGCCAAGGCTTTGTGATTGTTTCCGAAAATTCCATTCACGTAGCTAGATCAGACACAGAGCCAACATGGAAAGTATGTCTGAAGCTTATGCAGAAAAACTACAAGCCGAACCTCTTTTAAAAGCCTAGGTAACACTTACCCAAGTGAATTATATGTATTTGCAAATGTATACAATCACATTTATGTTATTAGTTTGAGTGACATATTGTAGCATATTTACCTAAGAAATTCTTGTTATATATTTTTTTTAAAGTGGAGAGGATATTTCAATTTTCTTATTCTTTTATTATTGTTTTAATAAATAAATTACTTCACATGCAAACTTAACCTTCTAAATAAATAAATCCTATAAAATTCTAATTAGATAAAAATCTATTACAGGGAAGTCCTCTTATAATCTAAATTATTTGAATAAAACTATTAACACAAACCATGCTAACTAATGTATATATATTACATATATATAATTACATCCATATCTTTTGATTCATGACTAATAGAGCAAATCATTGGGATGTGGGTGAAGTGCCAAGTAGAGAGCCCCAAAGAGGCTTTTTTTGCCTTTTCGTAACAAGGTAAAAGGGACTAAAAGTCAAGAGGGCTCATTAGTTGTTGGAACTGATAGTTGTCATCTGTGAATGGATTTGAGTGACATATATAATATAGTTGGGGATTCATATGCCTTTCAATCTCACAGATTGTGAAAGAAGGGCCAGTCAGGTCAGTCTTTTCTATTACAAAATGTCGAGTCCCCAGTAGCAGTTGCCAGAACAAATTTGGGTCATCGCAAGGATCTATTGATGCCAATGACATTCAAGAACATATTGGAAGTTCAGGAAAGCAAATTAATTATATATTGTGACACTACTTATATATATTGTTATTAATTATTTGAGTAAGTTGTAATTGTTGATAGAAATAATCTGAATCCTAAATAGGATCATTCATGTGAAATTATTGAAAAGAAATTAAAAGAAGTGTTAAACCATACCTGAATCCATTGTAGATTGATGTGATTGTAATTTAAAGTTTGTCTTTGATCTTCCAAATTAAGTACGTTGTTCTCCTCTTTTTGAAGGTTCTTGTGAGTAGATGGGATACAAAAAAATCTATTCTTTTATCAAAATTGAAGTATTGATTTGGGGAACAAGATTTCTTTAAATAACGTATGAAACAGTGCCTTAGAATCCATTCATATAACTTCTAAAGACACATCCCTATGGTTTCCAAAAGGTATGATTAATGGGTACCTACGTTATTTTTATAATTATTTAATTTAACCCATGATTAAATTAAATAATTATTATAAATAGTCTCTACACATAGGAGGACATACTATTCGATGCATTAAATAATCTCTGACCTTTATAACCAAATTAGATCACTTTAATGAGATTTAACTAATAGCATATACACATATTATATATTATGTATTGGTACATATAATATTGGATTAAAAAATCCAACAATCTCCCACTTGGACCAAATATTTTATCATATAAATGTATAATATAACCTTTATGAGCTCCCTTATTTGCTATTAACTTTATGCATCTTAGCAATCACATCTACTGATCATAATGATATAGAATCAAAGTGATCTTTGTTGCAATTATCGCAACTAGACCCATCAATGGTCACAGATATTAATATAATCAATAATGTAATCTAGTATGGATGTATAGCATGGAAATTTCATGCAATGTGATCAAAACATGCCTATTTCCAATTGGTCCACATTAATGAGATCAATCATACCAAAATCAGAGCGAATATAAACTGAATACTATATAATGCAGTACAAAATCATATATTAATTGAGATGTAGATGTCCATAAGTCTAAAATCAACACAAAATCCCACTAAAATGACATAATTTAAGAAGATAATACACCCATATGAGCAATGTGCTCATGGAAAAATTTAGGTGGTAACCCTTTTGTCATTGGATCCGCAATCATAGACTTCGTCCCAATATGCTCTATATAAATAATTCCACTCTGAACTCTTTCTTTAATAGTCAGGAACTTAATGTCTACATGTTTTGACTTTGTTGAGCTCTTGTTGTTATTTGAATATAATACTGCTGACTTATTGTCACAAAATATTCTTAGTGGTCTTTCAACACTCTCCAATCGTAGCCCAGTGACAAAATTACGCAGCCATATTCCATGGTTGGATGCCTCATGGCAAGCTACAAGCTCAGCTGCCATAGTAGATGAAGCTATAAGTGTTTGCTTAGCACTTTTCCAAGATATAGCTCTTCTAGCAAGAAGAAAAATGTAGCCCGAAGTAGATTTCATACTATCTTGACATCTAGCAAAATCAGAATCAGAATACCCAATGATCTCTAATTGATCTGATCTTCGATATGTGAGCATGTAGTCTTTTATTCTCTGTAAGTATCTCATAACTCGTTTGGCTGCTTTCCAATGATCCATACCAGGATTGCTTAAATATTTGCCAAGCATTCCAACAATTATGCAATATCTGGACGTGTACATGCTTGAGCATACATCAGACTTCCTATCGCAGATGCATATGGAATCCGTTGCATTTCTTTAATTTCAAAACCATTTTTAGGGCATTGGCTAAGACTGAATTTGTCTCCTTTAGCCACAGGGGTATCACCTGGTTTACAATCTTGCATGCCATATCTTCTAAGAATTTTCTTGATGTAGCTCTTTTGTGACAATCCAAGCATATATCATGAGCGATCTCGATATATCTGTATTCCTAATACAAAAAAAAGCTTCCCCAAGATCTTTCATCTCAAATTTCTTTGATAGAAATCTCTTGGTTTCATGCAATATGCCTATATCTTTGTTGGCAAGTAATATGTCATCAACGTATAAAACCAGAAAAATATATTTACTTCCACTGAACTTGTCATATACACAATCATCAACAACATTCATTTCAAAACCAAATGAAACAATTACTTGATGAAATTTATGATACCACCGATGAGAAGCCTGCTTAAATCCATAAATGGATTTCTTTAATTTACAAACCATCTTCTTTGCATCTCCTAATACAAAGTGTTCTGGTTGGACCATATAGATTGTTTCATCAATGTCTCCATTGAGAAGTGCAGTTTTGACATCCATTTGATGAAGCTCAAGTGCAAAGTGTGCCACAAGTGCCATCATAGTTCTAAAAGAATCTTTTGTTGAAACCAGAGAAAAAGTCTCTTTATAATCAATTCCTTCTTTCTGTGTAAAGCCTTTCGCAACAAGACGAGCCTTATATCTTTCAACATTAACCTTTGCATCCCTTTTAGTTTTAAATATCCATTTACAACCAATAGGCTTCAAACCTTCAGGTAATGGAACAAGATCCCAAACGTCATTATCTTTCATAAACTTTATTTCCTCATTCATGGCATCAATCCACTGTTGAGATTTAGAACTTTCTATGGCTTGACGAAAGTTGATTGGATCATCTTGCAACATACCAATATGTTCTTCATGTTCTTCAAGAAATAAAATATAATCATTTGATAATGCACTTCTTCTTTCTTGAGTAGATCTTCTTAATGGCACTGATTCTTGAAATGTTGAAGTTTGCTCTTCTGAAACAATATTTGGGGTAGGAGTTTCTAAGATATTATCTTGATTTTGGTCTATTTCTTGAACAATGTCAGGAATTAAATCTTGATCAATGTCAATAGCATCTATAGGAATGTTAACATATTCCTCTTCGAAGACAAAACCTTTAACTTTATCTCCTCCCGCAAACTCAACATCCTCGAAGAATCGACCATTTCCCGTCTCAAAAATATTCTTAGTAGTATGATTATAAAATTTGAAATCCCTTGATCTCTCAGAGTAACCAATAAAATAACAACTTACTGTTCTACAGTCCAATTTCTTTTCATTTGGCTTATAAGGTCGTGCCTCACCTAGACATTCCCAAATGTGTAAATGATTTAGACTAGGCCTTTTGCCTGTCCAAAGTTCATAAGGGGTTTTGGTATTTGCTTTAATTAGAACTCTATTGAGTATATAAGCTGCAGTTTTTAATGTTTCTCCCCAGAGAGACTCTGGTAAGTTTGAATAACTAACATGCTCCTGACCATATCGTTAAGAGTTCTATTTTGTCTTTCAGCAACACCATTCATAGCTGGAGAACCCGACATAGTGTACTGTGGGACGATACCATACTCCTCTAGAAATTTAGCAGATGGCCCTGGACATTGTTCTCCGGAATCGTCATACCAACCGTAGTATTCACCACCACGGTTAGATCTAATGCTTTTGATCCATTTGTTGAGTTGGTTCTTAACTTCAGCTTTGTACGCCTTGAACACATCCAATGTTTGGGAATTTTCATGAATGAGATAAAGGTAACCATATCGTGAAAAATCGTCTATGAATGTGATAAAATATTGTTGACCATTCCAAGAAGCTAAAGGAAATGGCCCACAAATATCTGTCTGTATCAGTTCTAAGGCAGTCAGTCGTAGACCTATTGGCACCAAATCTCCTTAGGTTTGTTTGTTTCCCCTTGATACAGTTTCTACAAATGTCAAAATCAGTAAAGTCAAGATGGTCTGAAATCCCATCATTCGCAAGTCCTTCAATTCTCTTTCTAGAGATGTGAGCCAATCTCTTGTGCCATACGGATGAAGATTTCTCAGTGGTTAATTTTCTTTTAATACCTCTAGTATTCAAATGCAAGGTTTCATGATATGAGCAATTGTATCAAGTAAATAAAGGTTATCAATATAAGATAAAGAACCAGTACCAATCAAACTTGAATTTAGAAAAAGATTAAATAATCTATTTTCACAAGTACAAGAATAACCAAATTTGTCCAATACAGATATATATATATATATATATATCAAATTTCGTCTAAAAGATGGTACAACAAAAGTCTCTTGTAAATCCAAGAAATGACCTAACTTTAATAATAACCTAAAAGTTTCAATTGCCTCAACTTTGATCTTTTTGCCATCACCAACAAAGATGTATTTTTCACCATCACTTGGCGTGCGACAACTCAGGCAACCCTGCATAGACACACTAATGTGAGTTGTTGCACCAGAAGCTATCCACCATGTATGTTTAGGTACCGAAGTCAAATTAACCTCAAAACAAACTAAAGTAAGAAATGTACCTTTCTTTGCACGCCAAGCGTGATAGTTCGTACAATTCTTCTTCTTATGTCCCGTAGCTCCACAGAAGAAGCAAGTACCATCTTTTCGTTCCTTTTGTTGCTTCTTTTGTGATGGAGCATCTGCAGCTTCCTTACTTTTCTTTCGTTTCTTCCCGTTAGTTTTGGAAGTACTAATGAAATGAACACTTTTACTCTTTTCTTGCTTCAACCTTTCCTCTTCTTGCACACACTGTGAAATGAGTTCATTAAGGGTCCAAGAGCCCTTTTTGGCAATTATAACTCACTTTAAGTTGACTATAGTGCGCTAAAAGGGATATGAGAACTAATGAACAAGCAATTCTTCAGAGAGTTCAAGCTTAAGTTCTTTGAGCTTTGAAGCAAGATGACACATCTCCATAATGTATTCTCTAATGTTTCCTTTTCCTTTATACTTCATTGAAATCAACTTTGCCAAATTTGTACTTGTTTCAGCCTTTTCATTTTTGGCAAATTTTTTCTCTATAGCCTCAAGGAAATCTTTTGCAGTACTTATCTTATCAGATATTGTGCCCCTGAATGCCTCTGGAATGGCATTCTTCATAATCATGATAGACATACGATTAGACTTCTCCCACCTCTCCATGTCCCGTTTATCATCAACGGTACTTTTATCTGTAAGAGGTGCAAGAGATGAGGTCCTTATCGCAAGATCCAAATCTAGAACTCCGAGAATTATTAACAAATTCTCTTTCCACAATTTGAAGTTAGTGCCATTTAGCATAGGTATTGAATTAATCCTAGCAGTAGTATTTGAAGCAGAACTAGATGCTGAATCAGAGAACAAATCATATGAAAATAAATAAATAAACTCACATAAGAAACCATAACAATATGATATAAATTCAAATAATAGCAACACCCATCTCAAGATACCTACACAACATTAATATTTGTCTTTGGACATTAATATTAACTTGTAAATGGTAATCTTGTTTTTAATAAGCAAACATGGACAATAAATATAGACGTCAAATAATAATCTTTCTTTGGAATGATTTATTATTTACATCTAAATGCCAAAATATTGTCTCATGCTTCTTACTAAAAGTATGTGCATAATTCATTTAAAATATTAACCTTCCTTTGGGCCGGTTTATAATTGTATAAATTATACACAACCATTTTGATGTATAAAATAAATAGACATTCATAAAGAGGCTACTTTAGTAGCATGTTATGTAAATCAATTTATCTTAGAACATCATATTTCTAAATTATTTTTATACTAATACAGAATTCATATTCTTTCATAATTTCCTTAAAAGCACTAAAAATAGTCTTAATAAATTTGCCTTATACTAAATTGTATATTAAAAATAAACTGTAACTATTTGAAATAAAACCTAAAATTAAATGCCTTAAAATCGCTTAAATATTTAGTAAAACGCTATGAAGTAATTTTTTTTAAAATAATCTTTAGAAAAAAAATTACATAATATATACGATGGCTAATGCTTGTGCACCAGGATACCAATCCGGCACGGCATAAGCAATAGCAATAGATGCACTTGATATGTACATATAAATTCTATAGCAATCCGGCACGACATAATTCATTGGACCTAAACCGTCGCAAGCGGTTTTTTTTCGTAACCGCAAGTCTCTTTAACCATTGCTTCAAAATGAAACAGCCGCCGCCCCCTCCTTTTTTTAAAATAAAAAAATAATAGTAAACAAAACTATACGACCATCGAAAACGACCACAGAAAAGATGGATGCAGATCTAGCCAATGAATGGTGTGCAGTACAAAAATTTTCAGAAATAATCTTCACGGCTGTGCAATAAACCCATAGGGCAGTAATCAAAGTGTAAAGTCAATATGAGAAAAATAGTCAATGCTGCCCAACATCAACATAAGGAATCGCAGTTTTCAACCAGGCAGCGACACACGATATGGGTTGTCATCGACTCTTGACTTTGATAAAAATTTTAAACAGTATACATTAAATTACTGAATTTTATTCATAGATTTCATGTTCCTAAACATTCATAAATTTAAATACAGTAACTTTTTAATAATCTAAGACTGTGTTTGGTTGCATAGAAAATAGACATTTTCTGCTGTTTGGATGGACAAAAGGGTGAGAAAAAATTTTTTGAAAATTTTCTCACCTCCACCATTTTTTCACCATAATTTTCTCAGCTTAAAGGGTGGAAAAATATAATTTTCTCATAAGAAAATTTTTTGTACATAAATTTAAAAAATAACTACCTATAACTAACTTTTATTAAATTTTCTCATGTCCAACCAAACAACCATGAGAAAATTTTCTCAACAACATTTTCTTAAGAAAGTTTTCTTAAGAAAATATTATTTTCTCTAGGAAAATTTTCTTAGCAACCAAACACAACCTAAATCTAAAATTTTAGAGAACAATCTCAAAAGAAGATGATCCAAAAATTATGTTCTCAAATTCGTCAATTCAATCTTTTAATTCATAAACAAACAAGAGAATCACATCATAAAATTAAATTGATTCTCAATAATTTCACATAAATAATGCTCTAATACCAATTGATAGAAATAATCTGAATCCTGAATAGGATCATTCATATGAAATTATTAAAAAAAAATTAAAAGAAGTGCGGAACCATACCTGAATCCATTGTAAATTGATGTGATTGTAATTTAAAGTTTGTCTTTGATCTTCTAAATCAAGTATGTTGTTCTCCTCTTTTTGAAGGTTCTTATGAGTAGATGAGATACAAGAAAATCTATTCTTTTATCAAAATTGACATACTGATTTGGGGACCAAGATTTCTTTAAATAACGTATGAAATAGTGCCTTGAAACCCATTCACATAATTTTTAAAGACACATCCTTATGGTTTCCAAAAGATATGGTTAATGGGTACCTACGTTATTTTTATAATTATTTAATTTAACCCATCATTAAATTAAATAATTATTATAAATAGTCTCTACACATAGGAGGACCATACTATTTGATGCATTAAATAATCCATGAGGCTATTGAGAAACATTACAACAATTGTAAATGTACATATTGGTACATATAATATTGGATTAAAAAAATCCAACAATTGTATCTTTGTTACCAAACTCAATCATCATCAAGGCTTTTTGTGTGTTAATATATATCTCTATTACCATTGCCCCAAGCCCACCGTCGCCCCCCTCATCAACTGCCTTGTTATCTCACTCATTATCTGCATTTGGAGACCTACCCTCCAATTTTGTTTGATTCAACAGAGGAAAAACATATATATAAACCCATCAATATCTATAAAGAAAACGTCTTACCTCGCACAGTTCCTTTCCTTTGTCGTCTTCTCTTCTTGTGCGCGCTTTTGTTTTTTTCTGATTCACTTCTTCGTGTTGCTACAATGGTGTTTGTCACTTTTTTGCGCCTCTGCAATGGCATTCTTCAAAGTTTTAGCCTTTCCTTCGTCATCTTTTCTTACTGTCGTGCCTCTAATTCACTTCTTCATGACTCTGCAATGCGTTCTTCACAATTTCACGCCTCCTTTTTCTTTTGTGCACCTCCTTCTTTACTAATGAAACAAGAGACTTGGAAAAAGAGAAAAAAAAGGTTGTTTTTTTCTTAACTTTCTTGCGAATTGGCGAGCGTTGGCACCTCTCATTTTCTTTTTTAATAAAAAAACAAAAAAAGATATTTTCATATGAAAAAGTTGTGCTATAATGTTTTTAAATAATAATATATAAAAGTAATTTGTAAAATTTTAAATTTTTTTATTTAAAACATTTATGTACAGTTGTTACTTTTTTGTTACTTGTTTATTCCTTTTAAAAGTATATGTATTTTGTCTCACTATTCAATTTTTTTTCACTAATTCTTTTAAGTTGTAAGATTTATTTTTTATTTAATACCTTATCATTTATTTTGTTGTTTTATTTGTTATTTGAAAGCATTCAATTAAATGTTTTTTTAACTAAAAACATCATATCTTTACTTGCAAAACTTTTATTGTAACCAAATTTTAACTTTTGTTTACGATTATTTCTTACATGTGTAAATATTCATAAGTAAAATGCCGCTTTACTTAGGAAAAAAAATTCATAAGTAAGAATTTGACATCAATTGTATAACTTACATTTTTTTACTCATAATTTTAATTTCATAACTAAATACCAACTTTTGCTAATGATTATTCCTTATTTGCTTAAGTAGTCATGAGTAAAAGGTTGTATTACTTACGAACAAGAATTCCTGAGTAAAAATTACTACAAAAAAAAAAAAAATTTCAACGACTTATTTTTAACGGCATGCATTTTATAAAGTTGTTAAAACATATCTTTAATGGGGCATATAAAAAATATGTCGTTAAAAACCACCTTAAAATTACAATAACATTTAAAATAACATACGCCATTTAAAATATGTCGTTAATGAATGCTTTGTTTACACAAAATAACGGCATGTCGGCTAAGCCGTTGTTGACTTAAAAAAAAATGCAGAGTGCATTTTGTGGCATGTCCGAACATGCTGCAATTTGTGTATTTATAACGGCTTGTCAGCCAAGCCATTGCTGATTTAAAAAAATGAAGTACAAATCATGGCATGTGCTAAAAAGCTGTAATTTATATATTTATAACGGCTTGTCAGCTAAGCCATTGTTGATTTCCAAAAAATGCGGGACTACAACAATACATATCATGGCATGGAGAGACATGCCGTGATATGTACATTTACGACAACTTGTGAGATAAGTCGTCATTGATTTACAAAAAAAAATATGGAGTACATATTTGCAGCATGTGCTCCACATGCTGTAATATATATATTTACAACAGCTTGTCGGCTAAGCCGTTGTTGATTATAAAAAATGCGGAACTACAGGAGTATATATCACAGTATGTGGAGACATGTCGTGATATGTACATTTACAACAGCTTATCCCACAAGCCGCTGATGATTTATAAAAAAAATATAGAGTATATATTACGGCATGTGCTAACAAGCTATAATTTGTATATATTACAATGGGTTGTCGGCTAAGCCGTTGTTCATTATAAAAAAAATGTGGGGTATATATCACGACATGTAGAGCACATGCCGTGATATGTTCATCTACAACGGCTTGTGGGATAAGCCGTTGTAGATCATGCCTATAAAATTGGCATGATATTTATCAAATTAATATAAATGTGCAAATCACCATATATTTTTGCTACTAATATTTTTCGACTCACAATTAATTATATACGTTGAATATCCTTGAATTATATATTACATTAATTTGAATATCAGACATTATAACATATAATACAATTAGTAGATAAATAAATAATAATTAGTAATTAAATATCATTTAATTACTTAGTAATAATTACTTAACATTATTAAATATCATTTAATTACTTAGTAATAATTAGTAATAATAAATAAATAAGCAATACTCATCATAAGATATATGATATTTAATTACCTGGTTATTCTGAACATTTTTACACCGTCATCATAAATTGCATTTTACTAATCATAACACTTTCATAAAAAAAACTTATAACATTCTCTTAATGTAATGCAATTTATGATGACGTTATATATGTATATATGAGTGTGATCGAGACGCTTAAAAGAAGAAGACAACACCTCTATTTCTATTTGAAATTAGTTAGAGATATTTTTTACTTTAATTTCTTTGACTAAATTTTAATTAGACATAGACCTTTTTTTCCTTGTTCTTTTTTGATGAGAGTAATGAACGGTTTGTTTCGTTAGCAAAGGAGAAAAAGAGGCGCGAAGAAAAAAGGAGCCCTAATTTTTTTTTTGATGCCGAAGAAGAAGAGTTTCAGAGACTCGTACTGTGTTTTGTCCCATTGAAGAAGAGAAGAAGAAGAAGACGAGAAAAATGAGGCCTTACAGCGATTTCTTCATTGGAGCTGTAAAGAAGAAGGAGACGAGGAAAAGTAGCATTCCAAGCTACTCACATTGCCATTGCTGCTAGTAATCTTCTTCTTTCTCCTTTATTCTTTCTTGCTCTTAGGTTTGTGATTTCAAACCATCAAACTGTTTAGATCCATTTCTACGGCAATTTTTTTTGTGTTAACAGCGATTGCTGTTAACAATTTGATGTGTTTACAAATAAAATCCCATTAAAACTAGTTTGAGAATTTCAAACCATCAAATTGTTCATACACCACCAAGGTCTCTTTCTCTGTATCTCTTTTTATTCATAATGGGAATTCTCCGAGGTAATCTCAAGGAATGATGAAGCACAAATTAAGATCACATTCTGGTCTCTATGAAACTATGACTCTTAACACATTTTGGTATCCAAAATGAGTACTTTGTGCTCAACATTTATGCTAATGGTTGCTTTTTCTGTTTGGCTTTTCTAATCATGACATGCCTCTATTGGTATTTTGCTAAAACAATGATCTTATTTCTCTATTTGGTGTTTGGCTTTTACATGTAGATCCAAGTAATAAAATTTTGCTTTGGTTTCTGGTATGGGATTTTGAAAGTAAAATTCCTTCTATAGATTTTTGTTCTCGTTTGTTTCCATTTACCTTTTAAGAAGAAATGAGAACTTATATGTAAGGGAAAGAGAAGGAGAAAACAAGGCTCTCATCCAAGAGAACAAATACAAAATCAAGAAAGAAGAGAAGACATTACATGGGAACCGTTAAATGTTTCTAACCCAATCACCCAATCAATCAGTTGTAGGTATATCATGAGCTTTGACAAAGGAAGCCCAAAATAGGTATGATACTCTGAAGATTACCAAACTGTGTCAAAACCTTTTTAAACTCCATCTGAAGGCATGTGATTATGGGCTCCAAGACTACTTGTAGGAAGAAATAAAGTCCACTTAAGTATCTCTAATATGCAGATGATTGTCTCTTTTTTAATTTTGTCAGCAGTAGCATTCTCTTATATCTCTTTTTTTTTATTATGTCACCTATGAAGGCTAGACAATTAAGTTGGCATGCCACCAATAAGAATGTTGATGGCAATATGCGACATCCAGTTGATTCAATGGCATGGGATACGATTAATACTAAGTGGCCAGAGTTTTTATCAGAATCAAGAAACTTGAGATTAGGAATTTCTACTAACGGATTTGATCCTTTCAATAACTTGAGTTCTAGTTACACCTGTTGACTTGTAATTTTAGTCATATATAACCTTCCTTATTGGTTATGCATGTCTTGAGAAAATTTAATGTTGATATTATTAATACCCGATCCAACGCAACCTGGTAATGACATTGACATCTATTTGGAGCCACTAATAGATGATCTTACAAAGCTATGGTCCATAGGAGTGGAGGCATATGATGCATTTAATAAGGTTGTGTTTAACTTGAAAGCAATTTTAATGTGGACAATAAGTGATTTTCCAGCCTATGGCAATCTAGCTGGGTGTACTACTAAGGGTAAGTTTGCATGTCCTACATGTAGTCCCAACATATGCTCTAAGTGGTTGTCTTGTAGCATGAAAATGTCATGTATGGGTCATAGGCGCTTTCTTACAATTCCTCATCCGTGGCGTGAGAAAAAGAAATGGTTTAATGGGACAACTGAAAAAAGACAAAGACCTAAACCTATGACTAGTCAAGATGTTTTACTTGTTGTAGCTGATGTTATAAATAATTATGGAAAAGGTTTAAAGAAGAAAAGGAAAATAACACTTCCTAATACAAATGAAATGTGGAAGAAAAATCAATATTCTTCAACCAACCCTGTTGGAAGGTTAGCTTCATTGGCTAAATGATAATGATTTCAAAAATATTGTTCAATATTCTTATGAATATATTAAGACAATTAATATTTTTGCATGTATTTGATTGTAGGATTTGGACTTATGCCACAATTTGGATGTCATGCATATCAAAAAAAAAAAAAGTTTGTGATAATATTCTTGGAACAATATTGGATGTAAAAGGAAAATCAAAGGATGACATTGAGTCTCGAAGAGATTTACAAAAGATGGGAATTAGGCAGAAATTATATCCTCAAGAAAGAAGAAATAAATTTTACCTACCCATTTGTTATCAAAGAAAGAGAAACATATTTTTAAAATATATACATATATGTACTTAATGCATATGTATATATAGCATATGAATATATTTCTGTTAAAGAACAACCATGTGGATTTGATTTTGTAAGTTCACCATATGGGTTGTAAATGTTGATTGCTTATAGTGCATGTTCATATGTGTATTCACATTGAAATATGAAATTTTTAAAAAATGTCACAAAATATACTAGTTGGTTGAATAAAAAAACCTACTTCTTACACTTGAAAACAAGAGGTGTCTTTCATATTTTTTTTATAGTTGATTATTTAATTGAGTATATTTTTTGTTTGGTTGCAGGTATAAAGATTACAACAACACAGAAGTTGGAGCGACTTACATAATTTTTTGTAATTAGTGATAAAAGTTGATTTTGAAATTATCAAACTCTTTGTAATTTTTTGTGAAACATATTTTTTGACACGAATTTGGTAAATGTAACTCATATGTGTACTTAATGCATATTAGAAGATTTTATGTTTGTGATGATTATCTGAAAACATTTTTCTTTATTACGTGCTATTTGCATTATGATCAGGATGAACATGTATAATTAAATTTTATTAAAGAATTTTTAAGAAAAAATATTGAAAATAATTATGGCATGTGTAGCAAGCCTTAATATTATAAGACTACACACAATACAACAACATGTCATCCATGTCGTTAAATTATATATATAACGACTTGTTTTTCATGTTGTTATAGACAATATAACAACTTGTTCCACATGCTATTATAAATAATATAAAGGGTTGTTATACATGCCGTTATAAAAAATATGATGGCTTGTTCTACATGCCATTATAGATAATGTAACGACTTGTATTACATGTCGTTGTAGATAATATAATAGCTTGTTCTCCATGTTGTTAAAATACAATTTATAGCGCATTATCTTACTTCAACCATATATGCAAATAATTTTTTACGATGTATTTTACATGTTGTAGAAAGTTATATGTGTGTTGTTAATACTTGTACCTGTACCACGACTTATTGAATGATGACATAGGACCAAATGTCGTTATATACTTTTTATGGCTTATTTGACATGCAGTAGAAAGTGTTTTTTCTTGTAGTGAATCTCAATATCAAATGTATAAATTATATTTTTACTCATAACTTTAATATCATATTAAAAAAAACTAATTTTGTTAATGATTATTTCATATGAGCTTAAATAGTCACAAGTAAAAGTTCATATTCCTTACTAAAGAAAAGTTGTAAGTAAAAAACTTCACATTAAAAGCGTAAATTCTTGTAGTGTCTTATAAAGACATTTTGAAATTGTTATAGTAAATGAATAGTGTAACATATTTACAACGTCATAAAATATGCTATTGTATGATATTTTGTTAAATATCACTATAGGCTCTATCAATATTGTTTTTAAATGTTTTGATAAATAAATACTTAACTACATTTTTATAAAGTTGTAAAATAATTTATACATTGACACTATATACAATTGTGACGACCCATACTTTGATGTACAAAATTTATTGGTTCAATACATGTATTTTTCTAAAATTTTTAATGAAAATACATGAATTTTTTCAATTTTTCTTAATTTTAAATTATTTATTGAAAAAAATTATATTAATTAGAAAAAATAAAATTTTAAGAGAAAAATACATGAAATTATAAGAAAATATAATTTTTGGAGAAATATGATTTTTCGAAATGATTATGAAATTTTTAGAGTAATTAATAGAATTTTTTGAGAGAAAAATGCAATTTTTGGGTGAATTATTCAATTTTAGAAAAAATAATTGTGTAAATGATAAAATAGGTATAATTGAAGGATTTTTAAAGAAAATTGAGTTAGAAATAAATCAATGATTTAAAAAAAAATGGTAAAAAAATTAAGTGTTTTTGAGGCATCATTTGAAGTAGCTAGGGACGTCTATTTGGACTGAAATCTGAGGCATTTTAAACTGCATACCAAAGGCTACAAGAAAGTATAAACCCCAACCCCTAAGCCTCTGTGTGCACAATTTTATGTTCATGCCAGAATTCCTTCTTACATGCTGATTTCTGGTACTTAGAAAAAATTCTTAAAATGTTGATATGTGTTATGTTGTAGGGTGCATTTAGGAATGCTTATGGCCATGATTTCTTACTGTTTTGAGATGAGATTTGAACTACCAATATTCTGGAACCTAAGTTATACAAAATATGTATGATAGGGCCTCAAATCAGTAGGGCAATAGATATACATAGGCACTTGAAAAATCATAGGAAATTGAAGTTTTGATCAATTTGTTGCATGATAGAAAAGTAGGAGACTAGTTGACTGACCGAATGTAGATATTTTGAGCTAAAATTTGGTGGAGAGGTCACTGGACATGTTATGATTGTGTGTACCAAATTTCAGCCCAATCGGAATTTATGAAGGGGGTCAATTGATGCACCATTTGACTGTCTGTCACATAAGGTACGAGATTTCACAGTCCCTATTAATGCACTTAGAAACCTTAGTAAATGGTGTCCAAAAATGAGAATCTAAAATTTTGGTGAAGGGTTCGGTAGTTTAGATGAAATCTTGAAATTTTTGTGCAAATATGACTTATAGATTAATCGCTGAAAAATCAACAAATTCATTGCGCAAAGAGGGCAAATGCTTGAGTTTGGGCTAAGTGTTGAAATTTGGGGATATTTGCTTAATTGGCCCAATTTTGACATACCTTGACCCAATTGGACCCAAATTGACCAATGATAACCAAAATTGATCATGTTGACCAAATTTGACCCTTTGACCAAGTTTGACCGATTGATCGAATTTGACCAAATTGGATTTGGGTCGATGGAGATCGATTAGGGATAGTCGAGTAAGGAATTAAGCCACATTCTATAAAGAACTAAAGTTGAGTTTAAATAATGCAAACTCAAGTGAGCACTATTGGGATAGTGTCGGTTGTCGATGGGACATACGGTGCACGAGACCTGAGGTGAGTAGTTTGATTCTGGTGTTTTCTATGACTTGTGTTCCCTGCGTAAAACTTGTGTGAAATGACATGATTTAAATGGTTTCATGAGATTGAGATATATTTGAATGATTTTGAAAAGTGTAGATGTACATTGGTAATGAGACCATAAGTTCGAGGGTCGAACATCAGGGTTAGGGTGCATGATATGATTGGGACTAGACTTGAGGGCTGAGCATCGGGGTTAGGGCACATGATCAGTGTACCTAGCCTCAGAACCCGTTTAAGTCATGGCACTTGAGGGTCGAGCGTCAGGGTTAGGGTACTCGATGAATACGCCTAGTTCACGACCTGCTCGAGTGGCCAATACGACTAATTCAGGACCCGCTAGAGCGATGACCATAGGTTGGGTTTGCTAATTTGACCCTAGCCTGGATACAATTTCTAACTAGTATAGATTTGAGATTTTTTCTGAAATTGTTGCACTATTCATAACTGCTTTTATACTATGTCATGCATTCAAATATTATATCATTTTAACTGCTCATGTATACATGCACTATTTTGGAATGTTGGTTATGGTTGACATGTTGGTCTTACTACTTACTGAGCCACGTTGATGTTAGGCTCACTACTTTATTTATATTTCAGGTTCTTTGGTGGTTGATAAAGGGAAGGGCATGGTGATCGCCTAGCTCCCTGACGTTTTCTGTTCCTTTTGGTTGGTCCTCTGTTAGAGGTCGGTCATCCTTTTTTGTGTGTGTGTATATGTGTGTGTGTGTGTGTGTGTGTGTGTGTGTGGTCAACTGTATATTTTGAACATAACAAATATGTAATATAATGATCGACTCTCTGTATGTTTGTTTACTTTCACTCTAAGTCTTTCAATTATTTTGATATCGTTTGTTGTATGAGATTGGAGAGGCTTAACAGTGGTTGGGTGAACTCGACATGGTGCGTGAGTTCGTCGGGCCACTGTGCTGGTCGGGTCGTCCTTTGGCCTAGGGAAGGGGTCCCGACAACAATGTCATTATATTTGCCTACAACATCTTAAAAGTGTTGTAAACTATTTATATATTAGAACATTTTAATATTGTTATTAAACAAGGAACAATGACTTTTTCTCATAAAATGTGGTATTATTAAAATTTTTCAAAATTTATTATGGCATTTTTAAATAAATGTTATTAAATGTATGTTTTAATGACGTTTTTGTTAAAGTATAGTATTCTAAATGTTGTAAAAAGGTTAATTTCTTACAGTGACATTTTGAGACTAATAGGCAGTGTTAGTTTACTAGATATTTTTGTAATGCAAGCTAGGTTGGTCACTCATTGAAAACCCCATGTGAGCTTCTTTAACTGTGGGTGAACATATTTTTGAAAACCATCATCCATGGCGAGGTCGTCTAATTAGCAATGGTTTGTGAACTACCTAGGGCTTGCAACACTACTTAGTGACCAGCCATGGAATAAATAACTATTTGAAACGCTTAATGTATTGTAGTGTATGTTTGATTACAACGGGAGTATGTCTAGAAGAATAAATACTAAAATTATATGACCCACTTGGCTCGTAGAGCTCATCCCTTTTCTATTTTCTTTTTAGATGCAAGTGCACATTAATTAGGTCATGGAATCCCATTGCTCAAACCTTCTTTTTGTCTTCCTTCGTATATTCTTCGAAGTCTTCTTAGTACATTTTGTATATTTTTAAAAAATGTATTTATTAAGCATAGAGAATAATATGCCTTATTAGTAAGAATAATATTTTGACGTGATATGGGCCCACAATATGATTCGAGCAAACTTATTATGGCCTTGTGGAGGCATAGTTTGAAATATGTTAGATGTTGAATTGATTTCTCTTCAATTATTATCCATGTTTTTCTTTTTGATACTATTATGACCATGATCTTGAAAAAGAATGAAACAAGAGTTTAAATATGATAAGATTGTTTTCACAATACCATTATTTTGCTACATAAAAGGTTTTGAAAATTAAACAAAGAGTGTTCTTAATAACCAATTTTGGACTTAATAGACTTTCTTAGAAAATATATAGGGAAGCATGGGTATTACAGAAATCATCTTCAATGGTATGCAATTCATAGATGAAGGATAAAACTTGAGTAGCATGACCTTCAAACTTAAGATAGTTCAAAACAAAAGATGGAAGGCCAAGAGTAGAAGTCATACTAGAGCAAATTCCTAAGATAAATTGAAGGAGTTATTTTATGAAGATTTTTACCTTCAAGCCAAAAAACAAACAAATAAATAAATAGCAAGATCAATTTTTCAAGTTTAAACAAGAGAATATGTTAGCTCGTTACTATGACCATAAATTTAATTGACGAGCTTTGTTAGCACTAATGATGGTGTCAATAAATAGTTTAAAATTGAAAAAAATAATAATAAGAGTATCGCTAAAATCACCCCACAAGTAGCTTACTTTATCCCACCATTTAAATCTCGTTTTACCCTTCTATAAAATTACAATATTATCATTCATTAAACACCCCAATTATCCCCAAATACCCTCATTCACCCGACCCTATCCTACTAATGGTCCCACAGCCAACTCCATCAACCGTACCAGCAAGCAAATATTCACATTCCAGCGAAATTTCGATGAGCATTTTGGCTATTTTTCTACAAGGTTTGAGAGCAGTTTTATTCTATAATCCATTTTAAGATTGTAATGATGAAAAAATGTAAGAAACTAATGCCATTTCATTCATTTTCTCCTTCAAGTTAGGTCTCTCATTTGGATCAAGATTTAGTTGTTTTTTTGAAGAAATGGACAAAGAAATGGATTCTACAAGCAATATAGGTGGCAATGAGGTGCATTTTGAGTTCAGTTTAGTTAAAAATGGTGTTTTCGAATGGCATTTTTTGTGCTATATCTCGGCCCTGCGTGGACAGGACTCATGTAGAGAGTCTTGGTTAGAGGTGGCCGAGATTCTTAGAAGTAGTCTCGGCCAAGATAACCGAGACTCACAATGTGAGTTTCGGTTACTCATGCCGAGACTCATGTGTGAGTCTCAAAACTATCTGCCAAGACTCACACTATGAGTCTCAGCTCTATCTGGTTGAGACTGTATCTATTGCATTTGGTTCATGTTTTTTTCTGTTCCCTTGATTAACTAATATTTATTTTGATAATTTTAGATTGAAGAAGAACGTACCAATATAATTATTGATTATACATAGTAGTTTACATGGGTGGGATCATTTAGGTGATCTCATGGGCATAAAAACAAGGTAAGATCAATGGGTTCATTGTGACCATCAAGATCTCTGATGTTAGAGGTATGGGAAAAGAACAAAAGTGAATCTTGATAGTGAAAGATATGGGTTGTGCAAGAAAGCGCCAAAAAGGCAATGTGTGAATGGTGAGAAAAACGTGAAAGGAAGATCAAAAACAAGGACGAAGAAGTGTGGTTGTCCCTTTTTGTTGAATGGAAAGAACTCTAGTGAGGGTATATGGATCTTAACTGCAACATGTGGTACTCACAATCACCCATCAGCAAAATACCTTGAAGGTCACTCATATGCTGGTAGTTTGGACTGTGATGAGATTGATGTCATATTGCAAATGACAAAGTGCAATGCACGGCCAAGAGAGATTTTAATGACATTACAGGAAAAATGCGATGAATTCATCCACTTTGAGAACTATCTACAATGCAAGACAAAAGCAAATGATGATATAAGCTGGGGGTAGGACACAAATGCAACAAGTGTTGCACTTGTTGGATGAATCACAATACACTGAATGGCATAGGTGTGAAGTTAAAAGTGATGTAGTAAAAGATATATTTTGGCTTATCCTTGTTCAGTTTAGTTTTTGAGATCCTTTTTTGAAGTACTATTAATTGATTGTACCTACTAGACAAATAGGTACAAAATCCAACTTTATAGATTGTTGGTGTGATATCTACAAAGATGACATTTGCTGTTGCATTTGGGTATATGTCTACTAATAAAGAGGACAATTTCACTTGGTATCTAGAGATATTGAAAGAGTTGATTGATGAATTTCATGGGCCTAATGTGATTGTTACTGATAGAGATTTGGCCCTTATGAATGCAGTTGTCAATGTCTTTCTCAATTACACAAACTTATTGGGTATATGGTACATCAACAAGAATGTTTTGGCTAATACTAAAGAAATGTTTCACAAGGATGATGATTTCAAAGAATTTCTTCAGAAGTGGAATGCATTAGTGAATAATGTTACAGAGGTTGAGTACAATGAAAAGCTCAAGCTTATGGAAGCCAAATATAGTGCGCTTGACAGTGTACTTGCATATGTGAAAAATACGTGGTTGAACCAATTTAAAGAGAAGTTTGTAAAGGCTTGGACTAATAAAGTGATACACCTTGGTAACACTACAACAAATAAGGCGGAGAGTGCACACGCTAAATTAAAGAGGTACATCAAGTCTTCACAAGGAAATTTTGTGACATCATGGAGTGCAATTAATGCAATGTTTGAGTTACAACACACAGAGATCAAAGCATCATTTGAGAAGAGTTTGAGTATCACTGTACATCAATACAGAGTTCCTACTTTCACATTGTTACATGGATTCATTCTAGGGATACATTAGAGAAGATTCGACTTGAGTTGTAGTGTGTACAGAGTATTAGTGTTGATCAAGTGTGTTGTGGCTGTTTGTTACGTATACCACACAGGCTTCCATGTGCTCATGAGCTAGCTAGGTATGAAGTGGCCCACTTGCCGGTCCCATTAGAAGATATTCATGTTCATTGGCAAAGGCTTAGCCTTGATGACCCCATAAGACCGTGAGACTTTACTTACATGACATTATTAGAAAAAGTGGCGGATAAGATATAGAAAAGTGGTGAAAATGGTAAAAACAA
The DNA here is from genome assembly GCA_030144865.1 of Tinospora cordifolia. Lineage (NCBI taxonomy): Eukaryota > Viridiplantae > Streptophyta > Magnoliopsida > Ranunculales > Menispermaceae > Tinospora > Tinospora cordifolia. The sequence goes on from JAJIYU010000546.1 coordinate 42,129, forward strand.
GATTGTGCAACAACTTTAGAGATTGTTTCTCCATCCATGTCCTTTGTTGTTTCGCCTAAAGAGAAAATAAAAACAAAAGGAAGGCCAAAGAAAGTGGATACAAAGTGAGAACCCTCCCATTTTGAGCATGTTTTATCTGTTGGTTCGAGCTCCTCATCTAATGCTTTACTGAAAAAGAAAGTTTTGAAACAAAAGGTTTATTAGACTTGGTCAAGGATGACATCGACTTATCTTGGGGCATTTCATGTTGGGTGGTGTGATCACATTCTTAATGTGGTTGATGTCAAGGCTGACATAATTATGGGTATCACGTCACTGCAACAGGCTTCGGTCTTGGGAAAAATGGGTGGCAGCAAGTGAGGATTGAGATGCTAGCCGAGCTTAACAGTTTTGAAGCCCAGTATTCCACTTTTCTAAGTTCAACCAGGGTGCAACAAATGAAGGACTCACTAGCTTGTGACCAATCACCAGCTCTACTAGAAAATTGGATGACACTACTTGACATGAGTTTATTGGTGGCAACTACTTTTAACGTAGTGTTAGTCCAATTATCTAGTGACCAATGCATGACATTCTTCCCGCTGCGAAACGAAGCCTTACCTTATCAAATGAGAAATATAATCAAGATAGGTTATGCTAATGGAAACCACTTTATGAGGGTAATCACCTAATACTTTACTCTTGTTCTAATTTGGTAAATAATTATGTTTGTGACTAATTAGTTTCATTCTATGCAGGTTTTGTTAAAGTCTAATTCACATATACCGCCAATTTCAAAAGAGTGGCACGTAATGCAATATCTATAGGCAGAAGGTTGGGCAAACCACTTTAGATTTTTAGATGTATTTGAAAAAGAAAATGTACACAGTGAAAATATCATAAGTCTTATTAGTTCGTGGAGTGTTAGCTACTACTTTCTCTATGTATTATATCCTGCAAAATACGTGTATAGGATATTGTATACAAGATATTCAAGTTATTTATATGTTATCATCCTTGATTGAACATTTGCTACCAAGGTCGCGATACAAAAAAGCAAGAACGGCTGCTCCCCACACATATGACCCAATAGTGTCCACGTTCTTTAAGAGTTGAAGTAAGGAGACGTGAACTCAGGTACTGCTCTTATCAGTAAATAATGCACTGCCCAAGAGATACAAAATGAAAACTCTAGCAGTTGCTTCAACGCTGTAGTATTCATTAATATTCTCTTTGGCAGTACCAAAGACATTTCATAGCCATCTCTGACTTACAGTGAACCCTTTAGCCATTTTGATCTCTTCACTGACTTCTTTTTGAGACACACCAAGGCACTCACACACCGACTGCATGGTAGCATTGAACTTGATTGGTTTTACACACACCGATTTTCCCATCACTGGAATACTAAGAAGAATGTGGACATCATCAAGTGTAATCGACATTTCACTGAATGGGAGGTGAAATATGTTCGTCTTTGGATGCCACCTCTGAATGAATGCTGATATAAGCATCCTATTAGTATAAGTATAGGAACATGTGATCAACGAGCTCAATTTAGATCTATTGATCAACTATTGTAGGCGAGCTTGTTTTGGGTGACATTCAAGGTTCCAAGACTTAATCATATTCCCATAGTTGATGTATTTCAGTGGGTCTCGATGTTGCACTCACAAAAGTTTTTATTTCAAAAAAATATTATTAATAATTCATTGTTGAGAAAAGGAAAAATTTGACTATGAAGTATAAAGATTAAAATTTACCTTATTCTTCTATACTGCTGCAACCACACGGTGCTTAAAACTCTTAAGCACTGACAGATTAGACAAACCACCAGGAAAAGGTCCAACAACATCTTCACCTTCTTCATGCTCTTTAGGAACGTAGCTTGCTTCATGTTCTTCAACTTCTTCTTGTTGGTGTGAATAATGAGAAGAGGTTTCACTAACTGCAGGAAGATTAGACCTTGCAGCCACCATAGCTCACCTCCGTGATGCCGTTAATCGGGGCCTAGAAGAAGATGCGCTTTCTGACTCAATGCTTGATCTATTTCTTACAATTGTCTTTTTTGGCGCCATTTCTACATAAAATATAACAATCATTAATTCTAAAGATCGAGAGTCTCGGGCAAGCAATGTCGAGACTCTTAGGTAAGTTTCGGCCAGCTGGGTTGAGACACTATTAAGAGTCTCGATTTTGGGCCTAGACTATGTCTTCGCAATGGCTAATCCAGCCACCACGATTCATAAACGAAATTGAAGCTTACATTGTCTAAACTACGATAAAATATCTTTCAAACATAAAAGAAATACAAATCTTACTAGATATGTGTTTCTCTTTTGAAGATTTGTTGAAATCCGATGAATGCTATCTTTAAATTCGGGGATGGCTTTGGCAATACAACAGCTACAAATGCACTCTTTAAAGCTCGTGCAATAGATTCTCGATAATAGAACGACTTTGGTGGGTGATTTCTAGTAGTAAAATGAAGTTGATTGCGTTGGTGATTGGCTTTTGGTGAGTGTTTCCGGTGAAGCTTATGGTGAGTATAGTTAATTAGGTTAGTTAAACTTTAAACCAGGATAATTTATGGTTTTTGAAAAAATATGGGGGGAATACATCATTTTCAATTAAAATGAAGTTGATTGCGTTGGTGATTGGCTTTTGGTGAGTGTTTCCGGTGAAACTTCTGGTGAGTATATTTAATTAGGTTAGTTAAATTTTAAACCAGGATAATTTAGTTTTTTTGAAAACATATGGGGGGAATACATCATTTTTTGAAAATGAGTGGGGTGAACTTAAAGATCGGGGTGAACTAATTCACTTGTTGGGTGATTTTAGCAATACTCAATAAAAATTGGATGATTTTCGAAATCTAATATATTATGGAGATAGCTTTGCTGGGCAACCTCACTAGAAATCCTATTAGATAACTTGCACTGGCTGGGTAAAACGTAGATTATAGGGATCAGGATGACGAAGTCATATTGAGTGCCTTAGACATGGTGGTGAGGGTTTCTGAGTATAATTTAAAGGTAGATTTCCAATCTTTTAGTAGAGATACTGATAATGGAAACTTTGCACCTAGATGTGCTTAATACTCTTAATTTGAACATCTTTAAATTGTTTATAATTAAAAAAATATTAAAATAATTGCAACAATTGCAATTTTGCGTAAAGGCAACCTTCATAACAATTAAATAATATATATATATATATATATATTGAAGTGTGAACTAATTTATCTAATGATAGCGAATACTATAATTATATAAAAAAACACATTATAACCATTATTACAACATTGCCTTCTAATTAAAAACTAAAAAAAAAAATATTACATCCCAGGAATATATTCTACATCAGAAATTCAGAATGCAACAAAAAAATCATCAATCAAAGTAAAGAACAAGACATAAACGAAATCATATAGTTTTTTTCGACTAATGGCTTCAAAACCATGTAAATCTCACTTTGAATATTACAAAAACCATGAGAAAGTTGATTTTTTTAGTACATACCACAGAAGGAACAATGCCTCGTCGTTGGTAGCTAATTTTGAAGATTGGCGAAGATTTGGCGACACTTGACAAAATAGAGTACCATCTTATCTCGAGGAGGCAAGCTTTCCTTGATCGGAGGAAGATCTGCAAAGCTCTTCATCCAAGTGGCTAAGCAAGGGAATTTGTTTGCATCAATAATCTTCATGCCTCCAACTTCTGCTAGTGCTTCCAACATGTAAGATACCCAACCCAACACAATGTCCAAGTATCCTATACTTTCTCCTCCAAAAAACTTTTTCCCTTCTAGCTCTTGTTCAAGAAATTGCAAAGACTCAACAACTGAATTTGCAGCATTGACTTGCGTTTCACCAGAGGAATACATGACTTTGTAGGCAACTTCCACAACCTATAAAAGAAGATAAAATTAAAATGGAGAATTCATTGATTAGGTTAGCAAAATTCTGATGAAGAAGCTTAAAATTTTTAGCTATAGTGAATGAGCTTAACCTTAATTGACCCATCCAACCAACCAAGCCTAAACCCAACTTCGGTATTAGGTTCGCCTAACCCTCCGGTTATGATAGAGTGGGTGTGAAGGTCGGAAGGGATTTATCTCTAGAAATCAGGTTGCATGTGTGACATGGCCTGACAATTCAATTTCGAACTAACCCCAAAAGCTAGCCGTGGCTCGACCCATGGCTTGACTAACAGCCCTACCCTATAGTATAATATATTATTGGAAAAAATACGTTTTTATACAATATTTTAAAATATATTACAATAATACTAGGTATTTCAATTTTATATAAGTATTAAAATATTAATTACAAAAATAACAGAAAGAGCAAAATAGTACGACCGACTGGTGAACAACAACAGTTTGGCGAGCAATAATCCAGTGGCAATAATTCTGTGAGCAACATTCCGGCAAGTAACACTCCAGCGAACAACACTCCGATGAACAACAATAGTTCTTCTTTGCGAGATCTAGTTGTGACAATTCAGCGAACAATACTCTGGCACTATGAGCAATAGAACAGAGAAACCAAGAAAACAAAAAGAGAAAAAAAAGAGTAAAAAGAAACTGTATATTATTCGTATACAAATGATATACCATATATATATATATATATATATATATATATATAAATAACTAATATTAGTATATAATATGCATATTATCTATATATTATTTGTATATAATATTTATATTACGTGTATACGATATATTATTCGCATGTAATATGTATATTACACGTGTACAATATACCTGCTTTGCGTCATTGGTCCAACGCCTCATTGTTGTCGTCGTTGCTTGCCTTAGTGTTGTTGTTGCTACTCACAGTTGAAGCCACCAGTATTTATAGCAACTCACTGTTGTTCTGCTTCTTCTATTACCATAGCCGCCGAAAAGTTAAGGGAATTCACAATTGCTGACACAATGGTTGAATCATGGAAGCAGATCTGTTAGAAGAAGAAGAAGAAACCGCACATCTAGTGAAGATTTTGATCTGCCCCACTGGTCCAACGCCTCACCACCGTCATTATTGCTCGCCTCATAGCTGTCGTTCATGTTCGCTGTCGAAGCCACCAATATTTAAAGCAACTTGCTGCTGTTCTTCTTCTTCTTTTTGTTACCACAACCACCGGAAGTTTTTTCTTCGCCTTTTTGGCGATCTTCTTCGTCTTGTTACTGGCGAGCTTGTGCTGCGATGAGAAGTCGAAAAAGATGAAGATCTAGAGGTTGCATATCTCGGTAGAGGAGATCTGGAGGTTGTGGATCTACAATTTTCTGATGATCTTTTGGAGATTTGGAGGTTGCAGCATGCAAAAACGGAGGTTGCAAATCTACAGCTTTTTGGCGATCTTTTGGAGATCTAGAGGTTGCAGCATGCAAAATAGATTTGGAGGTTGCAACATGCAAAAACAATTGTCGTTGATGATCTGGAGGTTGTAGATCTCGACAGAGGAGAGGGAGAGGAAGACGAAGAAGACGAATATGGAGAAGAATGGATTTGATGGAGTTGGTTGACAGGGAAGAAGGTATTGCTGCAACGCCCAGATCTGCTGAATCGAGTGATCTGAATAACAGTTGTAGTGTCTTCCTGTGTCACACCTTGCGAAGAAGAAGCACAATGCTAGAAGAAGAGAGACAGAATGGCATCGTCTCCCTCCTGCATCGTTGTTGCTGAGGTATCGAAACCCTAAATCTAGTAAAAGTAATATTATTATTGAAAAAGTGATGAAACTGAAAATTTTTAAAAACATAAAAATATTTTTGATAATTTTTTAAAAAAATTGATATTTTTCGTAATTTTCTCTATGTTATTTAAATAAAAAAATTTGAAATTCTTCTACTATTTTAAATAACAAGAAAATTACAATTTTGAAAATAGTTTAAAGCTTACACTATTAAATTCAAAAATTACATATTAAAATAAAAAATCTTATCCTATTAAAATAAGTAAATTATAGTAATTTAAATTTAAAATTATTGAAACTTTTTATAATATATATGCCATATTTGTTTGGGAAAGTTTAAAAATTTAAGTTATGAATTTTTTGAAATCTTATTATAACTAATTTAAATAAGTTACTATTATTTAAATTAAAAAATATTTCAAAATCTTTAATTTATCC
>JAJIYU010000547.1:0-48495 GCA_030144865.1 Tinospora cordifolia
AGAGAGAGAGAGAGAGAGAGAGAGAGAGAGAGAGAGAAAGATAGAGAAAGAAAAGTTACAAGCAAATGGTCTATCAAGTATAACAACATCAAGAAAAAAAATAACCCACCTGAAAATTTGGGCGCACAACCCGAACAAGCTCGCCACAAACTTTCAGTGCCTCCGCAGTGACTTTATAATAACGCTCACTTACAGCAAACAAAATAGGAGCAGACAAAACCTACAAAAAAATCAATTATAAACAATTATTTTATGGTTTATCTAGGCCTTATCTGTCCATATGGAGTTTTAAAGCCTAGCTCTACCTATAGTATGAAATTAGCTGAATTTTGACAAAATTACTTGAAATAATTAGCTAATTTGGACAATCAAAGCAAAGTTCACTGGTAATTATAAAACTACAAAATTTAATCGAAATCTTCAAAAAAAATCAGCAAAGTCCACCCAAAATCGAAGTTTTGACGATTTTTGCTGAAAAAAATGCATAAAAACTGTAAAAAGGGGCATTTTCAATGAAAGAACTTATGTAATACGCTGAAATTTTTTTGTATAATCACAGAGATTGTGAAAAAAAAAAAATATATATATATATATATCGCTCTATAAATAAAGAAGATTGAAGACAAAGTATGTGCAACTAACAAGTGGTCATCCACGAGAAGAAAGAATGAATTATAGCCTGGAGGAGAGAGGATAGAGAGAAGAAAGAGAAAAAAATAAGCCAAGACCCTACGAAGTGAGGCACTGACAGAAGAACAAGCAACAAAAGTTGTCTATTATAATCAATAGAGAAGATCCAATACATTTGTACTTGTAGTGACTAGGAACCAATGATTAGTCAATCTGGGGTTCATGTTAGCAAGATCATTAGAGTTTGACAACAAATTTCTCTTTTTTTAATAAAAATTTTAAGTTAAAAGGCGCGATGTGTATTAAACATTGTTAATGTTACAATAAACGTTAGAAACCATTATATGTATATTTTTATATGTAGAATACATTTATTTATATTTGTTTTCATCATTTTTAATAAAAATTATACATATTTTACCATTTACATAGTATTATTTTAATTTTTCTAAGTTGACAAATTTTTACAAAAATCCTTTCAAATTTCTCGAACTCTTCCACTTAATTCTAATTTTCAAAAGGTCGAAATTTGAAGCAAAGTCGAATTTTTGTTCCTTGGGTTTATGTTAGTAAGACCATTAAAGTTTGACAACATGTTTCTCTTTATTTCTTTTTGAGTTAAAAAGCACTATGTATATTAAACATTGTTAATGTTAAAATACACATTAGAAACTATCATATGTATACTTTTATATGTCAAATATATTTATTTATATTTATTTTTATCATTTTTAATAGAAATTATACATAGTTTAGCATTTACATATTATTTTCTTTAAATTTTTTAAGTTGATAAATTTTTACAAAAATTCTTTGGAATTTTTCAAAATTTTCGAATTAATTCTTTTTTTTTTTTGAAGAAACAAGAACTTTACTAAAGACGCCAAAAAGAGAGTACAAGCGCAACCGAAAGGCCAACACAAAAGAAAAGGCAACACTCAACCACCCGACATCTAATTACAAAATGTTCCCACACCCCACAACCACTCTGAGATGAAATACTCCGAAGATAATGAGCTATTGCCAATCCAAAAAGAAGTGATCGACAAGGATTCCTCCCAAACAGGAATTGGGTGACCAAACTTGTCCTTAAAGACCCTAGCATTTTGTTCCTTCCACAAGCAACGAAGCATCACCAAGCTCACCACCATCCAATAGGAGCGCTTCTTAATGCATAACTCATCTCGGAAGGGTACACACTGAGCGGAACATGTCACTCATTCAACTCTAGACAAATACGAAAATGACTCATCCACCTATCCCACACATAACTAGAGACATAACACCTCAATAATAGATGATCCAAGGATTCACCATTCCGCTTGCATAAAAGACAGCATGAAGGAGAGAGACAATGCTCAGAAAACCGCTTTTCAAGCATATCCCTCGTACTAACTTTCCCAAGGGCTATCTCCCATACAAAAAACTTTGACTTTAGAAGGAACAGGAGCCTTCCATATATATGTGCACAAGTGAGTTGGGAGAGTCCTATTAGTATTACACAAAAGCGAGAAGAAGGATATAGAGGAGAAAACCCCAAAGCTCTCGCTCAGCCACACTATCTAGTCCTTCCTCTCCTACGAGGTGCACTCCCTTAGTAACTTATGAAGAACACCTTCCTCCTCAACATATTTCCCTCGAGGAGAAGACCTCAAATGGAGGTTCCATTAGAAAGCACTCGACCCTTCAATCTGCCTACTAAAAAAAGACACAAGCCGATGATGACTTGTGGAATGACTATACAATCTAGGCAAAAGAACTACAAAGGCATCGCCCCCCCACCGAGCATCCTCCCACAACGGAATCTCGTCACATCTACCTACTTTCAGCCAAAAACCTAGCAAATAGCATTGGTATGAAGAGTGTATGAACTTCCAAGGACTTCTATAAGTTATACCACTCTTTAGGCCTGCATCCCTTCCATTACTCTCCATACCATGTCTACTTTTAATCAATCGAACCCACAACTGATCATGCTCTCTGGGGAACTTCCAAAGTCATTTCCTGACTAGAGCCTTATTCCTAACCAAAAGATTACTAATCCCTAGTCCACTCAACTCCTTCCTTAGTTGAACCTTGTTCCACTCCACTATGTGGGAGGCACACCCATCCCCGCCTCTTTTTCACAAGAAATTCCTCATCAATCTCTCTATCTTTCAAGCTTCACCCATAGGAATTCTAGAAACAAACAGGAAGCATGTCAGCAAGGTGTTCGCACTGCTTTAATCAAAGTAAGTCTTCCACCCTTAGATAGAAACGCCCTCTAGCCTTTGGGCCACCTCGGTGACAACTGGCTCCCAAAAGTTTTGGGAACTCAGATCCCCTCCTAATGGCATTCCAAGATACTTTAGGAGCCATTCTCTTACCTCATGACCAAGTCGTACTGCCGTTTGATGGACCATCACCTCATCTGTAGAGATTCCAACCAAACATGCTTTAGACATGTTAAGCTTCATTCCTAACACCCAACAAAAACATTGAACAATTTTGAGGGCCATCTCAACATTATCTTCCACCACAAAGCCCCGAATCTCTTGCATCTCCTTCCCTTTATCTAGCATCCTCCCTAGGACATCAATCACCAGGGTGAACAAAAAAGGAGACAGTGGGTCTCCTTGTCTTAAGCCCCTAAGGGCTTCAACCTTACCCCTCGTCCTCCCATTTATGAATACAAAATATGTAACGACTCTCAAACATCCTTGAATCCATTGCCTCCACTTGTAGCCAAAACTTTTCCTTTCTAGAACAAAATCAAGAAAATTCCAATTGACCATATCATAAGCCTTTTCCATATCAAGTTCAACAACCACTCCCCTCTTCTTCCTCACCCTATAATCTTCTACTAACTCATTTGCCACTAACACTGCATCCATGACGTTTCTCCCTTTAACAAAAGCCATCTGATTCTCTGATATAATACCTCCCATCACTCCCTTCAACCTATTAGCCAAAACCTTGGCAATGATTTTATACAGACTCGTTGTGAGGCTAATGGGTCGAAAGTCCATAACCTTCCTCACAACATTCTTCTTCGGGATCAAACATTTGTAAGTCTCATTTGTACACTTATTCACTTCACCTTACTGGTAAAACTCATCAAAGTCCCCCTTCAAGAAGTCCCAACCTTGCTGATGGAAGATCATAAAAAACCATCCGGCCTAGAGCCTTACAGCCATCACACTCAAAAACTGTCTCTCTGACTTCATCCTCCGAGAACTTACCTTTCAACTTCGTGCAAGCTTCCTTATCAATCGGGGACCACTAAAGGCCTTCCAACCCCCAAACCTGCTGAGCCCTTTTCCCAAAAACATTTGAAAAATGCCGCAGGATATGCTCCACTATCTTCTCCTCATCCTCAATCACTTCTCCATTTTCCCCTTCTAATTTGAAAACACTGCTCATGACCTTCCTTCCGCTCCAAATACGATGGAAAAATTGTGGATTAGTATCCCTTTCCATTAGCCACTTGATGTGGGCCTTAAACAAAGCTCTTCAATCCATTTCCCTACACAATTTCCACAATTCACCTTTTTTTTCCCATCACCCCTTTGTCTTCACCTCATCCCACTGACAACTTCCCTTCAACCTATCAAGAATCTCACGCTTTAGCACTCTCCGTCTCCTTTCTTCGTTTTCCAAAGAAGCTAATGCCCATGAGTAACATTCCTCGTTCATAATCCTCAACTTCTGCATGAACTTGAATCCCTCCCACCCCTCCCCACTGAATGACTTTCACCTACCATTAATCTTCTCCTTAAAATTCGGAAGGTACACCAGACGACCATCAAACCGCTTTGGACTTGGACCCCACATAGGCTTAGATGTGCTAAAAAAAATGGTTAGTGATCGGATACGACTCTACTCCCCACTTCTTGCCTACAATATTAGACGAGATTAGCCCACCCTTCACTAAATAGGAACCTATTCAACCTGCAACTAACCGGGTCCCTGCGAAAGTTGGACCAAGTATAAGTGCATTTAGCAGAGGGGGGTTGCGAAGACCCAGTTCCAATATCACACTATCAAACTCCTTCATACTTCTGGTAATTCAACCATTATTTTTCTCCAAGATGAAACGAACCACATTAAAATCACCCCCAAACACCACCTATCTCCACGAAGAACACTTAAGGCACCTAAATCATCCCAAAAATAATCCCTAACATGTCTTCGACACGGCCCATAGACACCAAAAAGTCACCACTCCTCCCCATTCGGCTACTTTACTTTTACTAAGACTATAAACTGCCTGATGATTTCTTCAATTACTATGCAGATAGACCAGTCTTTAAACTTCGACTACCACAAGGCCCCAACCAACTCTCTGCCAACCAAACTGCTCTTAACCTCCTAAAGAATGACGATATCGAGATTAAAAGATCCAATGACCCGCTTAATCAACTTGCACTTATCTATAGAACCCCAAACACGAATATTCTAAGACAAGATCTTCATTAAAACTAACCTCCCAATACCTCTTGAACCACCCTTGACCTCCTACTCTCTAGCCCCTTCCCCCTCCTTCATCTTTTCCTTCTCTAGCCTAATTAGTAGAACATGGATTTTTGCTAGGAAGGTTTCCATTTCAATCCTACTCAAAAGGTTTGCTAGCTTAATAGAGTTCCTCTCTAGCAGGCATGTATGGCTCACTTGATTTTCTACCTACACTTCCGAACAATCTTCTTTGCATCTTTCATTATCCATAGAATTTGAGTTGGGCACCATAGAAGGGGAAACATCCAAACATAATGAAGGTGATCTACTTGGACCGCCTGCTTGGCCCTCTTCCTGATCTTACCAAAGCATTCCTTAAAGAGACACATCACCTTCCTCCTCATCATCTTCAAACAAAGCTTGTTCCTCTTCCTGATCTTACCAAAGCATTCCTTAAAGAGACACATCACCTTCCTCCTCATCATCTTCAAACAAAGCTTGTTCATCAGAAGAAGTATTACTACAGTAGTGAACCAATGATCAATCTAGCAAGCTTCCATCGTCTTCTCATCCTTTGACTCACCACTATCTTTACTCACTTCACCACCGCTCAAAACTAATTTACTTTGTCTCTCGACAATTCGCAGTGGTGCCCATTTGGTCTCTACTTGAGCCACATGAACAGCCCTTTGTACGGTGCCCCTTTGATCTCTGTTTTTATACACCTACAAGTGGATGACAAATATTTTTCCCATTGTTTCATCTGCGTCCCCTTGGCCCTTATCAGCAACATGCATGTCCTCTATTTGGTCCATCATTACTCCTTTGTCACTAAAATAACATTTCCCTCTCACACCACCATTCATTTGACTTTGGCCAATCATAAAATTCATAAACCCTCTTGAAAGCTCTCAGTCATGCACCAAGAACCAACCCTCAGCCATCTCCTTCACATTTTTCAAAGTATTTCCAGTCTAGCCCCGCCCTGATTGCTTTCCGCCAACCCATCCCGCATTCTTGAGGCTGGGCCATCATTTTGCTAGCTTGGCTCATTTCATTCTATCCTTCACCGTCAAAATCGCGCCGGTTCGCGCTTTCTTGCGCCTCCTCCAGCCCAACAAACTGGTACTAATGTTGGGCCCCACGTTTCTTTAACCAGGCCTGCACCAATTCGCACTCCATTAGCCCACAGTCATATCTTTGTTGCTAGGCCTCACCTTTATGGGCTTGCATCTTCTCTCGATCCGCACAAAATCTCCTTGATCCCATCTCCGGCCCACGGTCGTCTTCTTCTTCCAACGCAAAACCGTATTTCCTATGATTTTCCTGCATCAGCCCATTGTTCCTACCTTCCTCACGTACCAGACCACCTTCTCCCCTGCCACCCGTACAACTTTCCTTACTCATGAACAACTGTTGTAGCGAAACTTCTTCCATCAGCTTTTGTCTCCTTTTTTCGAATTCTCCGCTTTTTCTACCGACCGATCTCATCACTTTCACAGTTTCTGCGGCTCTTGCAAACCCTTTCGTACGCCTCACCTCTCACGCTTCATAACCTGCTCCACCTATGCGATGAGGGTAATCAAAAAACACCATAAAGTCAGAGTTTCAACAATTTTTTCTTCCCAAAAACTTGGATTTCTTTTTGCTAAAAGAAGCTACAATTCCACAAGAGCCCTCTTTCCCGCGTTAGAGGAAGATAGTGACTAGGATGCCCCAGCTCTGACATGTCTTTTGGGAGGAGTAACATCAAGCTCAAAATTTTGGGTATATTCACTACTCCAAACATGAGACAGGAGTGCGGCTCCCTTACGCTACTTGGGTTTCACTTCCACCTCTGACGACATGAGTGATAACGATTGAAAGCTGCAAAGTCCTACGCTGACTACTGAACTAAATAGGCACCAATTTTGAGTATGATTAGGCCCTGCCCGAATGCACATTTTGCTTGTCTGAGCCTCATCTGATACTTTTTTAGTTCATCGAAGGCTTTGCAGTCTAGTGAGTCAAGGCAGAAAAGCAAAGAAAGCAGTTTTTTCTCAATGGATAGGCTCAATTCAGCTCACGAAGAAGTTGTTCTAAAGACAACAAATGTTGCTGCTGCGAGACAGGAGTGTCTCCTCGAAATAACAAGTCAGGTGCGCTAGTGTTTTCCGATAGTCGTGCGGAACTGCTGAAAGCTTAGTTCAAGGAAAAAAATAGCAAATTCTATGCAAAAGTTTTCTCAATTCTTTCTAATTCACTTCAGAAGGATAGAACCTTGTCTTTTATTGAGTTGCAGAAATATGCAACAAACAAGAAAAAGGAAATTGATTGAGAGACTTTCATGGGGCTGGCTCCCAGCCCTCGAGTGCCCACCCTCGAGGAACAGGGCAATGAAGGCTCGCGAAGTAGACAGAGCAAGTAGCAAGCAACAACGTTTTAGCCATAGCAACAATCTAAAGTTAGCGCTCGCCGCCACACCTGGAATCAATAAGAAAACAAGGAGTCGTAAGTCTGCCTTCCCTCATACTTCATTCTATTCGATAAGGGGCACGCCCCCCTTCCTACCTTTACGAAGAGGTGGAGCACAGACTGATTCATTCATTCATAGAAGCAGGACCATGCCCTCCCCGATCAAGCACCTGTATTATACTCTTCACGCTTATACCGAGCTTCGCTTCACTGTTTTCGCAGGTGCGAATCTCGATACAGTAGAGTAGTTTGGAAGTCATTTCCCAAGGGTAAGGCACACTGTGGGCGATTACTTACTATAGACATGGAATCCTCCTTCAATCCTACGGATTGGGCGAATAAAGGATTATCAATCTGGTGGAAGCCAACAATGGTTATAAATCTTATTTGCCAACCTTTCTTGACTTCCGAGGTCATGCCCTTAGTCTCATTACATGTATTCAGGCTTATCAGTGATTCTCGCAGTTTGTCCAATCGTTTATTTGCCCAATGTGCTTGTTGAAGTGGGGGTGAGGGCTAAACGAACCATGGATTAGACCGCACCACAAGCGAAAGTCCTTCTACGGTAAGAGAAGGATAGCATACTCGTTGTCGAAAGCTAGACCCTTATTACCTTGCCCAGTCTGTCAGTTGCCATCCCCAAATTTCATGCCATGCTCTAACCTCCATGGTCGTTCCACCCTGGCACATGCTTCCAGCGCCAATTTCCCCACTACCTACGTTCTCCGGCTCTTCATCGTCACATTGGTTACCTTCATCTACATTCCACTTCATACTCTGCCCGGTCTTCCGATGATCTCGCCCTTCCCCACCTTCTTGCTAATTATAAACAACCTAACGGTGAAAGCTCAACTCGCCTTTTGCACCTGCATGTTCTCCAGCAATAGTCCACTTACCTAACTCTTCACCTTCATAAATATCGTATCAAACGTATACCCTTCCCCCGAAAAGGAAATCATTGTTAGCAGACCTCCGCAATTCCTGCCAATTACATGGAAGTTATCCTATGTCTAGTCCTCAATTGGAATACCTTCAGCTCCTATCCACTCCTCTCAGTAGCAAAACACCCAATTCCTCCATTGTACCCCTTCCTCCCATCCTCGCACATCATAGGGAAGACCTGATTTTAACTTCCCTTTTTCAGAGCAACCCACGTTTCCTCGTTTGGGCATTTGCATAATGCCCCGTCCCCACAGATGGGTATTAACCGGCACCGAAACATCAACTACCTAGATACATCCTCCTCAATGTCATCCCACCTCACATCATCAAAAAATCTCCAAAACACCATCCAGTGTCACTTCTGTTCATTCCCAAAATTCATTTGTTTCTTTGGAGCATACTTCTTAACAACATCCCAACGGCTTGCTCTGCTTGATACGTTGCTTTGTTTGTCCATCCTCCTATGTGTTGCTTTAAATTCATTCTTCAATACTTCATTAATCCTACCCCTTTCCCACTAGTTGTCGTATGTCATTTGTTCTCCTTTCCAGAAAATCATTTATTGGCGACATTTCCTAAATTTTTCCTTCCTACAGGCCAATTTGTTGAAACATATTCAGTGTTCTTCCCTCTTGATGTCTCCAATACCTGGCAACATGCATCCAATTCCCTCCTCAACCTTTCCCAATTCTTATTTCGACCATCTTCAGGAGCAAAGATTAGGCGTTGGCTTCCTTTTGCAATCTTTGTCATTCTCATGAAGCTACCCATCTTGTTAGTGAATGTTTCAACCACCAAGGTGAAGCCTCTACTTCTCCGAATTTGCTTGAACGCCCATCCCTCACAGCCTTACAAGCCTCCTCCAAAACTTACCAAGGCCATCCTCCTATATCTATTTGGTGGAAACTTGATTTGGAAAATTCTTCTATGAAAAAGATATTCCAATTACTAGATTTCCACACTTTGGTTTGCTTCACCATCTTACCCTATTAGTTCTAATTTTCAAATGTCAAAGTTTGAGGCGAAATCAAGTTTTCGTTCCTTGGCTCTACCTTCTTGCTAGACAACACTAAATGGGATGACAAAGGATGTCTACTTATTATTTTTTTTGCATTTCTTTCTCATCTCATTTAGTATTCTAGTTATTATGATTTCTTTGCATTGCTTTTTTTTTTGTTTTCTTTTGTTTTTTCAGTAATCTAGTTATTGTTATTCTTATTATTATCACTACTACTACTATTACTACTTCTACTGCTATTATTACCAAACTAAGTAATACTAACTAACCATAATTGGTATTAAACATAATTTAAACTAATATTGTAACTAACCTAAATAATACTAATATTAATATTGATATTAATTTAATATTAAAATTACCAATAATAATTATTATAATTGTTGTCGTTGCCGCCATTGTCGTCGTCGTTGTTGTTATTATTATTATTATTATTATTATTATTATTATTATTAGGTATAATGAAGATCGTGAACCCTAGAATGTCACTGTTGCAGTCACCGAGCAAAATTTGACGACAAGGCAACAATGCAAACCATCACCTAGATCTTCTTCTTCGATATCACCATCAATCTCACATACACTCGCGACCCTCACTGCTACAACATGGATAAATTGAGTCGCGCAACTTTGTTCCTTCTTTCAATCTCTAATATGATCTTCGCCTTTAGTGTCACTGTTTGATTGACAAAAGGTTGAGTAATGGGGAAGCTCGACATGCCATTGTCATTGGCATTGCTGCTACAACATGCATAAATTGAGTCATGCGACGCTACTCCTTTCAATCTCTAATTTGATCATTGTTTTAGTGATCTTTGTTATTAACACCACTATTCGATTGATAAAAGGTTTAGCAATGGTAAAGCTCAACATGACACTGTCGTTTGGATTGTTGATGATCCAACCATTGCGAACAAATTGCAATCCTACGTCTTGCTAGTTCCTTGATTTCGTCCATCCATCAATCTTGGATGTATGTAGCTTGGAGTCATCTTGCAAAAATGGATCAAAATAACCCTGATCAACGCCATTTGTTGTATCAACAAGATCATTGATAGAATGTAACATAGTACCACCGCCAATCCACTTCTCAGAATCAGATTTGTCGCAAGGGTCCGTTGCGATGATCTTGACATCCTAAATCATTGATTGATCAGATCAATTGTTGGGATCCTCTAACATGGAATTGAGTTGCTCCATCAATTCCCCATTTGACAACACTAGACATAGAAGTTGGGTCAGTAGGTTTGTTTCCCCCGTGATTTGTATTAGCTTGAAGACTTTTTGCGTTACCAATTTGAAAATGTGCCTGAGTGCCTAAACTTTGCATACTCCATCCTTCTCCTTTCTATTTCTTTCTCAAAAATCTCGATTTGGTTGTCGCTCACCTTAGGCGACCTTAGATCAAAATGCTCTAATACAAATTTGATGGGAACCTCAATTGGAAAATCGGAATTTGTATTAAGAAATGCAAAGAAACAGTAATTAATAACAATAACAAGCCAATTAGAGAGGGCTACACTTTGCAAAATAAACTTCACCGAATGAGCAAATTGCTAATCCAAAAACTACTACTAAACATTACATATACTAATATTGTAACCAACCTAAGTGTTACAAACTAAACATAGTTGATGTCTATCAGTCTATTAAGCCCCTAGCAATGAGCTCTTCTTGTAAAATAATCCATCTTCTACATGGCTAAGGGAATTCCTTCAAGCCCTCTTCGACTACAAAAAACACAAAAATTTCAATAATGGACATACCTTCATAGCCTTGACCCCAACTTCGCCTCAATTAATACACATCTTATTAGATTTCCTCATCACCAACACTTCTATTGAGATTTTATCCATTCTACCATTATCCATCATTGACTACAATTCCACCATTCTCTTGAACAACTACTGAGCAGGTTAGGCCTGGAATCCTCATTTAGGGATTTCATGCCATCCCCTTGCAAACAAGTTTTTTAATTACACTTGAATCGTTTGCAACTTCTTAGACGGGAAGAATCTCCCTAAAACTCCCTCTAACAAGTCAAGAGATGTTCTCCGGGGGCAAACAGAAGAAGTTTCGATTCCTTCTACCACCATCACTTCCTGACTCACCTGCTCAAACAAGAGTTTAAGTTCCAAAACTAGTACCTGCCATTGAGATCACTGCTTTTGCCGCTTTCAAGTTACCTTCTTTTAGGCCCAGAAAGGGAATTCCATTTATAGATAGCAATTGGCCCATGCAAAAGAGTATATCGGGAAACGGGCGGCAATGCTTATTCAATGTCGTTCTTAATCTTAGTGATGCTTAAAAAATTCCATCACCTGCTTTTACTAGATTCCATAAGTAGCACATGATTTCTTTCTCAATAAACTCTTGAAGTTGTAGTCCGGGGGCAATGCTCATTCAATGTCGTTCTTAATCTTTGTGATGCTTAAAAAATTCCATTACCTGCTTTAACTAGATTCCATAAGTAGCACATGATTTCTTTCTCAACAAACTCTTGAAGTTGTAGTCCTTCTTAGCGTCTTATTTAAGACTCATGTTGATTCTAAGTTGAGAGTCATCAAGTTTATTCTCGCTTAGTAGCTTCCTTAATTAGACTCTCAAAATTGCCTCTTAACAAGCAAAAAGTAAAATATTTGTATATTGTTTGAAAGACTTCAAATGACCATCAACATATAAAATGCCCCTCAAGCAATTACTCGAAGAGTCTCGTGAAACAACAGTTAATCTCATTCTCATCATTTCTCCTGCAAATGTTCTCCCTTCTCGTCTCTCTATCACTCACCCTGTCGGTTGTCCTTTATGCCCTCCACCAATTCACTATCATTCTTTTCATCAATCTTGTTATCCACAAATTGTTTTCTTCTCATTTCTTATTAGCATAAATTGTTAATAGATCAATTTCTATAATTGGCACATTTAACAGCGTTAACTGTATTTGACTAAACAATTAAACTAGTTAAACTAATTTTCTCTCATTTCATCACAAATTGAACTTACACTTATCATTCTTAAAAATGCTCATTTCCCATAATTAAAAAAATCTAATTCACTATGGAAATTGGTTCTTTAAACTTGAGAATTAACTTGGGCAATTTAACATTTGAAATGATGTACTTTTTTCGAAAAATTGACATAGTATAGAAGTATAAAGAGTCGGTCGTCTAAAAATTAGTTGAATTTTGGCGAAATTAGCCAAATTAATTAGGTACTTTAGACAATCGAAGTGAAGTTCAATGGTAATTGTAAAATTACAAAATTTCTTCAAAATATGTAGAAAAAAATCAGTGAAGTTCACCAAAAATTAAAGTTCTGACGATTTTTGTAGGAAAAAAATGCGTACAAGCCGTAAAAAAAGGCATTTATCATGAAAGAATTTATACGGTGCTCAAAAATCCTTCTGCATAATCATAGAGATTATAATAAAAATAAAAACAAAAAAACTCTCTCCATAAATGAAGAAAATTGAAAGGCAAAATATGTGCAACTTATGAGTGGCTATCCAAGTGAAAGAAGACCAAGTTGTAGCTTGTAAGAGAAACGATAGAGAGAAGAAAGAGAAGATAAAAATGGGCTAAGACCCTATGATAAGAGGCATTGAAAGAAGAACAAGAAATGAGAGTCGTCTATTGTCATTGATGGAGAAGATCGAATACACTTGCGCTTGTAGCAACTAGCAAGCCAACAATCAATTGATCTAGAGTTTATATTTGTAAGATCCTTAGGGTTTGACTATAAGTTTCTCTTTCATTCTTTTTTTTACAACAGTTTTAAGTGAACATGCGCAATGTGCATTAAACATTATCAATAATAAAATACAAGTTAGAAGCCATAATATGTATACTTTTATGTATGAAATACATTTTTATATTTATTTTCATTATTTTTAATAGAAATTGTGCATATTTTAGCATTTAGATAGTATTTTTTTAACTTTTCTAAATTGACAAATTTGTAAAAAAATTCTTTCGAATTTCTTGAACTCTTTGAATTAATTCTTTTTTTTTAGAAGAATTAATTCCAATTTTCAATGGTCGAAGTTTGAGGGGAAGTCAAACTTACATCCCTCCGCATTTTCTTTGATATTTCCAAAAATAATTGTACACCTAAAACTCTTTGATTTATTACACAAGTCCAATATTGACTAGAAAGATAAAACAAGGAGAAGTTCGTGGAAATAAAGCAGGAAACTCCCCCTTTAGTCCCACATCAATCACCCTTTCTCTTTCTTCTACTTACCTCCAGCAACAGGCCTTTCAACTAACCTCCGCATTTTCTTTGATATTTCCAAAAATAATTGTACACCTAAAACTCTTTGATTTATGACACAAGTCCAATATTGACTAGAAAGATAAAACAAGGAGAAGTTTGTGGAAATAACGCAGGAAACTCCCCCTTTAGTCCCACATCAATCACCCCTTCTCTTTCTTCTAGTTACCTCCAGCAACAGGCCTTTCAAAGGAGAAGCCCCCTTAAGGTTTTTTTTTTTTTTTTTAATTCTTCCTTTCTGTTATTGAGATACAAGATATATAAAATACTATTTTAATCTATCTATTCAATGAATCAAGTGCTGCTTGGCTTCTTCATTTAGAATGATGTTTCATCCAACTTTTTAAATTAAGATGTCAGACCTGAGTGACTACCATTTGTTTTTCAACCCAATCCAATTGCTAAGTTTTCAATTGGAAAGTCTTGCAGGTCATCAAATTCAGTGCATTCTCCCAATATAACCAATCAGAACAAACTCCAATTAATAATTCATTCATTTACATTAACTACCATCATAAGAAAGCATACGCAGAAAAACATCATATATACGCTCAATCCCAACACACACATGATTGCCCACCTGGCCATAATTATTTTTTCAAGAATCAACATCTTCCTTTTCTATTTAAATAAGTAAAAAGTATCAACAACTATGGAAATAAGCAGCTCATTGATGTAAAACTTTGCAATTTACCAAGTTGTCTCCTTGTTCAAGTTACAAATCTTTGATTGATAAGACAGTGAATTACATTTCAACAAAAACAGGGATACAACATCACTATCCAAAAACAGGGACACAACGTTGCTATGATAAATATATCCAAGGCCACCTTCACTCAAAGAAGAAAAAATAACAGAAATTGAGTAAGAACAGAACCATTTACAAAATGGAATATAACCATATAGAGAATAAACATAAACAAGAAAATAACATTAATAGGATCAAATGTTATGCATTACCTTGATATAAGGATGGAATACAGAAGGTGAATGTGAAGCCATAACCAATCTTGTAAAAATGAGGGCTTCTATCTTCAAATTTGAGGTAGATGATTTGTCCTAAGGAAGTTAACGCACAAGTAGAAATGAACACAAACATGCGTTAGATTCATCTACCGTAAAAAATTATAGCTGCACTTTAACACAAATTATCTATCCTAAAAATTTCAAACTGAACCCAATTCAAGATAAAGATTGAAATGGTATACTTCTTTGATTATCAAGTAATTATGAAGAAATCTAGTTTCCTTTCAAAAAAAAAAACAGTAATTATGAAGAACAATTGAACACAAAAATAATATGTAAGAACAACCCACTGTAAGGCGTGGTAAGAGTAAGACTACATACCATAACATGTAACAATCTCTTTTCAATTATGATCTAGAAGGAATGCCATCTTGTGAATTGTGATATGCACAACAAAATTAAAAAATTATGACATAGATAAGATAGAATATAGAGGGGAAGCCATAATAAAACATTAGGCCACACACGTTATTAGCCCTCCCCAAACGTCATAATGGCATTGACACTAGATTTGTCTTTCTCAAAAGGTAGAATAATCATAAATTTGTCTTTTCCAAAAAGATTTAAAAAAAAAAAAAAAAGAAGAAACAAGCCATTTCATTAATAATGAGAAAAGAGTACATACAAGGGATGAACCCTACCAAAACACACACACCACACACAACGCCCCAACCCACCTATAGGACATTACCCCACCCTCTCATCCAATCCGACATTGAGTACCCCATCGAGAGAGGATAGGCACTAATCCAAAAGAAAGCAAGAGACAAAAATTCTTCCCATATCTCATTAGGAAAAAAGAATTTGTCTTTAAAAATCCGAACATTTCTCTCCTTCCAAAAGCATCAAACCACTGCCAAGCTAGCCACCACCCAATGAGGCCTCGAACTCTTATCAACTTCCTCCCAAAAGGGGCAAACACAAAACAGTGACTCCTGCTGAAAATTCTCAGGGAAAATAGAAAAATGTCTTCTCCACCTTTCCCACACAAAAGAGGGATAAGGACATTGTAGAAACAAATGAGCCACTGATGCCCCACCTTTCTTGAATAAAAAACAACAGTAAGGAGACAAGGAATATCTTGGAAGGTTCTTTTGGATCATGTCCCCGAGGTTGACCTTCTCCTTAAGCACTACTCAAGCCAGAAACTTGACTTTGGACGGACCAAGAGCCTTCCAAATCTCCCTCAATATTGGGGAGAGGAGAGATGTAGGATCCTCAAGCAAAGATGAAAGGAAAGATTTAGACAAGAACTCATCAGAATTCATTTTAAGCCAAACAATTTTTTCCTCTCTATCCTGCACTACATACTCCCTTAATAGAGATCAAAAAGTTACCTCTTCCTCTTCACGCCTCCGCCCTCCGAAAGAATGCAGGTGAAGCTCCCAACAGGAAGACGCTGAACCTGAGTTGGGATCTATGAAGAATGAAATAGGGCAGGTTGTGACTTGATGACAGCATGCATAATCTAGGAATCAAAACTGAGAATGCCTCATTTCCCCACTATGCATCCTCCCAAAAATGAATGACATCTCCTCGACCTTATCTCAAAAACAAAACTGAGAATGCTTCATTCATGAAAGTTCATGAATGAACTTTCATGAACTTTCGTACATCAAACACCTCTTAATGTCAGCATCTCTACCATTAATATTCAGAGCATGTCTGCTTCTAATTAGTCTCCCCCATAACTTATCTTGCTCCATTGGGAACCACCAAAGTCATTTCCCCACTAGCGCTCTATTCTTTGCAATCACATTGTCAATCCCTAGGCCTCCTAAATCCTTCCTCATCTAAACTTGTCTCCATTCCACTAAGTGCATATCATGGCCTTTCTTCCTTCCATCCCCACAAGAAATCACGCATCAGCTTTTCAATCTGATTAGCTTCTCCCTTCAGGATCCTAAAAATAGACAAAAAATATGTAGGCAACGCATCCAAGATTGATCTAATTAGGGTGAGCTTACCTCCTTTTGAGAGACATGCTCGCTTCCAACCCTCCAATCTCTTTGCCACCTTGACTACCACAAGATCCCAAAACCTTTGAGACCCTAGCTTTCCTCCTAGGAAGCTAGCAACATCCCTAAATAATTCAAAGGTCATTCCCCTACGCCCCATCCAATTTTCTCCACAACCCCTTTTAACCAATCTTCTGATGTAGATATCCTAACAATACATGTTTTAGACATATTTACTCACAAACCTGAAGCCCAACAAAAGCATTGCACAAGTCCAAAATTATGCTCAATATATATGCCCATGTTAAATAATAGATGATATTTATATAGAAAGAAGATTTGATATAACATAAATAATCATATCAATTTAAATAGTTACTTATAAGTTTATCATTTATATATAATAAAAATATTTCAAAGATTTATTTCATTTATTTTTAAAAGCATTTATAATTAAAAAATAAGAATAAGTAAGATTGGGTTGGGTAGGTTTTGTTCGGGTTTTTAAGTATTCAACCCGCAACCCAACCCAAACCCTTTGGGTTAAACATTTTAAAACACAACCCAACCCAAATAACTAATGCAACCTAACCCAAACCAACCCAAAAGGTTTGGGTTGGGCAGGTTGGCCGGGTTGGTCCGGTTGATGAACACCCCTAGTCGAAATTAGTCGAATTAATTAGGTAATTTGGACAATCAAAATGAAGTTCTGTAATTATAAAATTACAAAATTTCGTCGAAATTTATGAAAAAACAATGAAGTTCACTTAAAATTGAAGTTTTGAAGATTTTTGTAGAAAAAAATTATACAAAAGTCGTGAAAAAGAGCATTTTTAATGAAAGAATTTATGCGGTGCACAAAGAGAAAGAAGAAAAAACTATAACTTGGAAGAAGAGACGATAGAGAGAAGAGTAATAAGAGAAAAATAAACTAAAAGCCTAAGAGAAGAAACGTTGAGAAAAAAAAAAGAAAGGAAAACCAAGGCTTATGTTTGCAAGACCATTAGGGTTTGACAATAATTTTTTTTTTTTTTTTGTTTCTTTCTTTTTTCTAACAGTTTTAAGTTAACACATGCGATGTGCATAAAACATTGCTAATGTTAAAAAACATGTTCAAAACCAATACATGTATACTTTATATGTAAAATATATTTATTTTGTTTGTTTTTGATATTTTTAATAAAAATTGTCCATATTTTAGCATTTACATAGTATTTTTTTGAGTTTTTCTAACTTGGTAAATTTTTACAAAAATTCTTTCAAATTTTTTGAACTCTTCGAATTAATTCGAATTTTCAAAGGTCAAAGTTCGGGACGAAGTCGAATTTACGTTCCTTGTATATGCCCTCCCCTTACAAGAATAAGATAGTGTCATCAACAAACTATAAATGCATTAATTCCACCCTTTCCTACTCCACCACAAAGCCCCACACACTACTTGTTTCCCTCCCCTTATCCACTAATCGTCCCAACACATCTGCAACTAAAGTGAACAAGAAAGGAGACAGAGGATCTCCTTGTCTTAAACCTTTTTCCACGTAAATTTTTCCCCTTAGCCGACCATTAATAAAAATAGTATAGGAAACAGACTGTATACAACCTTGTATCCATCACCTCCATTTTTTCCCAAACCCCTTTTTTCTAGTACAAAATCAAGAAAGTCTCAATCGACCATATCATAGGCATTTTCAAAATCAAATTTTACCAATACTCCTTTGTTGTTTCTTACACCATAATATTCCACTATTTTGTTTGCTACTAAAACTGCATGTGTGATTTATCTTCCTTTGACAAAGCCGAATTGACTCTTCGAGATTGTACCACCCATTACCCCTTTGCTCCGATTGGCCAAAACCTTAGCCATGATTTTGTACAAGCTTGTTGTGAGACTAATAGGTTTGAAATCTTTTATAGTCATCACTACATTCTTCTTAGGAATCAAGCAAATATACGTCTCGTTAGTGTACTTGTTCACCCCTCCCAAACTGTGAAACACCTTCATCACTGACATTATATCTACTTTCACAGTTTCACTAACTCCCAACACTTCTGATAAAAAAACCACAGAAAATTCGCTGGGCCCTGGGACCTTAGAGCTTTCACATTCAAAGACTATCAATCGCAACTCCTCCTCAGAAAAAGATTCTTCTAGTCTCCTTTGATCCTCCATCGTAATAGGGTTCCAATGTAGCCCTTCAAATCCCCAAACCTACCCTTGCTTCTTCCCAAAAAGATTCAAACTCTCACTAAGATGTGTGTTCAAGTATACTTGCAATTCAACATAGAAAGGCATCTAAATAATGGAAATGAACTCATCCAAGTGTGGCCTTTAGGCCCATGAAGTATATTTTTGTTGGATCCTTTTTACAAAAGTTTAGATAAATATGATTTCCTTTCTTTCATTGAAAAAATAATTGAAATAGAATAAACTTAATGGAGAATTTTAAACATTGTAAGGATATCTAAGAAATAAATTTTGTATTTTCACAAAATCCTTAACAAAAAAGGGCAAAAAATCAAGAATAATTGTTAACAATATAAGCATTTGGATCCTTTACCACAACTGTGAACAATGAGTTCATTGAACTAAACTTCGTCTTAAATCTTCTTTTTAAGACCACAGCTAAGTGGTACTTAAGTTTTGCCCAACTAATGCACTTAGGCCTCTTGTTGCAACAGCAAGAGATGCCCCCAATAGTCAACACGAGAAGCAAACTTGGAAGCCCACGCATTTCCCCTAGAGCCTTGAGCCATTAGCCCCAGCACACATTGACTTACTTCATCTTAAAATCAGATCAATAGACTCATATCCAAACCGATTTAGGGTTTGTCCTTATTCATTCTTTTTAATAATATAGAGATGCAAAAATATAAACACCGACTCAACAGAAGTTTAATTTTTTCAATTAAAAATGCCAAAAATAACATAAAATTGATAGAAATTCAAAATAAGAAAAAAAAATGTGCTATTTCATCAATTACAAAATAAAAGAATTATGAATTCTTATGCACTAAGTTAAACCATACCAACGAACGTGCCAATGCTGGAAAATACTTAATAAAATAAACTAGCATATTCCAAGCTAACAAATCATGTAAGTTTACAAGATAAACCTTGCAAGAAAAATAAAAAAGAGAAAAAATACGTACAAGGAAAAAAGTTGAAATAAGACAAAAACTTAAAACACACCTCAAGAGTTCCTAAAACATATTATAGTTATGATTTCATGTAAAAACGAAAGAAAAATACATTTGAAAAAAAAATCATTTAAAGACTAATGAATTAGGCAAGATGGAACAAGAAAGTAAAACATTATATGGCCTAGCAACCACAAATTTGAAAATTAAAACATAAAGAAGAGATTCAAATCAAAAGCCCATGTTTAAACTTATTGACTCACTTGATAAGATTGATTTATGGTCTATTCATATTTGTGTCTAACAAAAATTCTCATAAATTATCTGATATGGTACAAAAATTCTCCACATTAGATTAGAGTTCTCTGAATTAATTCAGATTTTCAAGAGACCAATGTATAGGACGAAGTAATATTTATGATCCATGGCCAAGGTCTCACTTACATTTAATGCTTTTTCAATCCCGGGAACAAGTGATCCAAAATGGTCAGCAAGGGAATCCGGTAAGACAACCACAAGTTCTTTTAGAACTGAAAATGCACCAATCTGCAAAAGCATTGAATGTTACTTGGTAAGGAAAACAGTATCATTTTGAACAAACAAAAGAACAAATCTTGTTCCACCTTTGTTTTAATTGATTTTTCCCGAAGCTGCCTATTTGCAGATTTAACAATTTTCGGAACTTCTTGATTCAACAACCATCGTGGGCTGCAAAGTCATAAATATTAGCACCAACATGTGACATCTAAAAACAATAATCAAGCAATTGCAAAATATACACCATAATAGAAACACACGAAACTTTGATGGTGAAACTTAAGTTCAAGGTGTCAGTTGTGTGAAACAATCTTCCAAGAGATGGTATCCAATTATTACACTACCTCCATAAAGCATCGCACTAAGACAACTACAAAAGCATTCTTAATAAATCCATCAATATGAACATCACTTGTTAGATACTGCGAAACCACTCTAGTTGTATTAATCTTCTATGTCCTAAAGTAAAAAACTACCAAAACATCAAGGTAGTTAACATGCACTTATCATTTGAAAAATGAGAAGATCAATTCTAAGAAACATTTTTATCCAACACTTATTGTTCAATCATGGTAATCCCATTCCCTAGTAATCATGTGTCATTATGTGTGAGTAGCAGCAAAGCAAGAGCAAAGGAAAAGGATATTTGACACCAGGTAAATAAAACATAAAGACGAAAAAAGCAAGAATAAGGTTTCTCCATTCAATGCATAGTAGTTTGTTTGGGACGGGAAACCACCTTTTCTCATAGAGTCTCAATATACAAGGAGGTAAATTGGAAATGAAGCTTTCACTTTCTTCCTATTGATGATCAAAAATAAAATAGCCACTCGAGAAAAAGTATATCCTCTATACTCAAAACTAGTGTTGTCAAGGCGTCGCCTAGCGGCACCTAGGCGGTAGTCTAGGCACTGGGAGGGATGTTTCTGCAAATAGGAAAAAAATTTTAGGAAGCCTATAACAAAAAAAAGAAAAAAAACTGAGGGCTTAATATTAATTATTTTATTTAGTTTTTTTAATTTTAACCTAACCTAAACGATCGACCCTTTCCCTCTTCTCCACTGTGCATCATCTTCATCGTCTCTTCTTTGAACAAGTCCAGGCAACCAAGTCCAGTGACTAATAGCTCTGCGACTCTGTCCAGCAACTCTAGAGAGTTCAACGATCATCTCTGCAATTTCTTTGCAACACTGCAACTCGGCGAGGCTCTCTCCTCTATCTCTTTGCTCTTTGTTGTCTTCGTCTCTCTACTCCATGTCTTTCTTAGCTCTCTCCCTTCTCTCCGCCTCTCTGCTCTCTCCCTCTTTCTCTGCTGTCTTCTCTTTGCTCTCTCTCTCTCTCTCTCTCTCTCTCTCTCTCTCTCTCTCTCTCTCTCTCTCTCTCTCTCTCTCTCTCTCTCTCTCTCTACTGCAAACTCTTCTATTTCTGTTTGTACATCAATTGGTGAAAGGAAGATAGCAGTGCATTCTTTCTTTAATTTTGTGTGAAACTATTTATATTTTTTAAATTGTCTTTTTTGTATATCAATTTGTTAATTAATGGGTTTCTATGATTTTTTTTATCAATTTGTATAGATTAGAACTCAAAAGACATTAGATGGAAATACACATACTTGAAGAACCCAGCAAACAAAAGTAAAGTCTCACGCAAATTTTGTCGTAACAAAGTGTAAGTAAAGGCATCAACAAATTGAAGCAACATTTGGCTGGAGTGGGAGGAAATGTAATTCCTTGAGCAAGATGCCCTGAATCAGTAAGAGATGCATATAGGGCAACTCTTGTAAAAAATTTAAGAAGTAGCAATAAAAATAAATTGGATTCAGCGGGTTCTTGTGAAGTAGAACAAAATTTTCATATGAAAGGAAATGATTTTGATGATGAAAACAATGATGAGATTAACGTGGTGTTACATAGGGAAGTGGAAGTGGAAGTGCACCAAGGCCCCTAAAAACAATGGGTTCAATGGATCATTTTGTTCAACTTGATTCTAAAGAAGCATTCTAAAGAAATAGAGAAAAACAAGCAATAATTGAAAGTATGACAAAAAAGTTTGAGAGGAAGAAATTATATTAGTATATAATGAGATGGATGTATCAATAGGAAATTTCATCTAATGCTTTGAAAACAAAGAGCTTCAAGATAATGATTGAAGTTACTGGACAGTCTGGACTTAGTTTGAAGCCACCTAGTTACCATGAAGGAAGGGTAACATTCTTAAAGGAGGAGTTGGCAGTTGCCAATGAGCAGCTGTAGCCTGTCAAAGATTCTTGGACAAAAAATGGTTTTAGTATCATCTCTAATGGTTGGATAGATTGGAAGAATATGAGTTTGTTTAATCTTTTGGTTAATAGTCCTTTTGGCACAGTATTCTTCAAGTCTATAGATGCTTCCTCATATGTAAAGACTGCAGAGACTCTTTTTAAGTTGTTGGATGATGTTGTGGAGAAAGTTAGTGAAAAAAATGTTGTACAAGTCATCATAGATAATGCAGTGGCATATATAGTTGCCAGAAGAACATTAATGGAAAAGAGACGCCATCTATTCTGGACTCCCTATATAGCACATTGCATAGACTTAATGTTAGAAGACATTGGTGCAATTCCGAGGGTGAAGGGAGTGATATCATCTGGCTTGTAGTGTTCGATAAGGACATATACACATCATAGTGATATCATCGGCCTACAGTTACGAGATTTGCTTCGTCATTTCTTACTTTGCAAAGCATTTATAGGAAAAGAGATGCATTGAAAAAAAAATCGTTTCCTTCTAATGAATGGAATGCTTCTAAGTGGCCCTGTTATGTCAAAGCAATAAGGGCGTGCGATATTGTCTTCGCAAATTCTTTTTGGAATGGGGTTATCTTTCCCATGAAAACCTTATCCCCTTGGTAAAGGTTTTGAGAATGGTTGATGTAGAGAAGCAACAGACAGAGTCAAAGAAACAATTAAAAAAGCTTTGGAAGAAGACGATCAAAAGTAAGTTCCTAGATTTTTTTTTTTTTAATAATCTTTTTCTAAGATTATTAATTAGGTAGGTGCATTCAAATTCTGAATTTCTAAGTTCTAACTTTTAAATCTTTTTTATTGTTAAAAAATTAGATATTCTCATCCATATGATTTGAATCCTCAATTTTTTTATGCAAATAATTTGTAACGTGATTCCGAGGTTTCCAATGAACTACAAGAAGTGGTGAAAAGGTTGTCACCAAGTCCAGAAATTACTAATAAAATTTATGATGAGATGGGATCAATTGTTGAAGGCAACTTTAGTAAAGAATCAGCAATTAGAAAAACAATGACTATGGCATCAAGTAACAACTAACAAGTCTCATTTTATATAGTTATGGTTATTTGCAAATTGTGCATTAAAAATATTTATTCTTGTTATGTTGTTGTAATGTAGTTAAGTGATGGTCCTTTTTTGGATCTCAAACTCCATATCTTTAAAATTTGGCTTTGAAAGTTCCTTTCTTTAACGTGTAGTGCTAGTGAATGTGAAAGAAATTGGAGTGTATTTGAGCATGTGAATTATATATTTTAGCTTAAGCCTTAAGTTCTTAGTTTACAATTTCTTTTTATATATATTCATATTTCATAGCATTGTAATAATGTAAGTTTTTCTTCTTTTTTTTTTTGGACTTCTAGATCTACTCAAAGAAAATGAAGAAATTAGAGCAAAAAAAGTTGAATCACCTAGTATACGTGTGTTACAATCAAAAGTTGGTGGATTGAAACAATAGGAAGGAAAAGCTGGACCCAACTCTTTTGGATGATATTGATGACAGTAATGAGTGGCTAACTGGAAATGTTGAAGAGTTAGTTCATCAAGATGAAGATTTGACATGGACATAAGTGGAAGCATGGTATAAAAATTAGATGAATTTCATCGAAATTAGCCGAATTAATTAGGTAATTTGGACAATCGAAATGAAGTTCACTTGTAATTATAAAATTACAAAATTTTGTCGAAACCTTCGAAAAAATCGGCGAAGTTCACTTACAATCGAAGTTTTGAAGATTTTTGTGGAAAAAAATGTATAATAGCCGTAAAAAAGAGCATTTTTTATGAAAGAATTTATGTAGTGCACAAAGATTCTTTTGTATAATTATAAAGATTATACAAAAAATCATTCTCTATAAATGAAAAAGATTTAAGGCGAGATATGTAAAATTGGTGAGTGGCTATCCAAGAGAAAGAAGCATGAGCTATAGCTTGAAGAAGAGATGATAGAGAGGAGAGAAAAGTGAAAAATAAGCTAAAAGCCTAAGAGAAGAACAATAAATGAAAATCATGGTTTATATTAGAGTTTGACGATAAATTTCTTTTTGTTTTTATCTTTTTTCTAATAGTTTTAAGTTAACAAGCGTGATTTGCATTAGCATTATTAATGTTAACATATACATATTCGGAACCATTATATGTATAATGTATTTATTATGTTTGTTTTTGACATTTCTAATAAAAATTGTGCATATTTTAACATTTATATAATATTTTTTTGAATTTTTCTAAGTTGAAAATTTTTTACAAAAATTCTTTCGAATTTCTCGAACTCTTCGAATTAATTCTAATATTCAAATGTCGAAGTTTGAGGCGAAGTCGAATTTTCATTACTTGAGTGGAAGAAGCTTTGGGTCCCACAGAAGTAAGGTACTATACTAGAAAATCAAGACAACAGAGAGATGTGAGTGGGAGTAGCTCAAGGCATAAAGATGAGCTATCGTTTCATTCATCTGATTCTCACACAGACCCTGAGTTATATAACAAAGATGCTGACAAAAACGATTCTGATGATGACCATATTTTCGAAGATGTCAATATTGAAACTCTAAAAGAAATTCCTCTTGCTGATGATTGATGAACTTGAAGTTGTAATTTGTTTTTGTTGACTTGCGACTTTAGATATTTTTTGAAATGTTATGAAGTATGTGAACTTATGATGATTATGATTTATGAGTTTATTATGATGTATTATTTAATATATGGTATTTATTTATAATGTTATAATTTAAACATAATTTATTAAACAAATACAAATTATAAATAAAAAATAAATATTATAAATATGTATATAAATATAGTGATGGACCAACAAATAAATAAATAATTCTTTAGAGACCTTTAAATAATTATTTTAAGAACTATCTAAGCCCAACCTCGCCTTATGGAGGCTTAGGGCAACCCACCTTATGGCCTTGACAACACTGCTCAAAACTAATGAAAAGTTTTTTTGTGTCCAAAAAATACAACAGCAAATTAAAGAGGTATCAAATGGATGAGCCATATAAAAATGTGAAAAAGAGTAACAGTAAATCAAACCAAAAAAATTGAAGCTTTTGTGTTGGAAGCTCAATTTTGAGATTAACAATGGAAGCTATTTACTTATATGAAGATTAATGAAGATGTATTCTACGAAGAAAAAAGGCCACCATACCCATTGGGGTATTGATGAGGTGGTTGGAAAAGAGGGTTTTAACCAAGGAGATCACCGATTCAACACCTAACCCTCTCCCTCGAGCTTCTGCAAACTCCTTATAGTGTGTGGGCCCGTCTTAAACCTTAGATCTCTCCAATCGTAGCCTTGTCGGTGGGTGGGGGCTTGATGGACTAGTTAGATTGTAGATTCATTTATTGATCTAAACGAAAACAATAATAAGATATAGCAATATGATATGGATAGCTTTCAAGTGAAAAAGGAATCACAAATAAGTATTTCACAAATATAAGTACAATAGAGCATAATCATAATAAGTTTAAAGAATTCCACACCCCACTTTACTCCAGCATGCAACCCAAGCCCTAAGACCTCTCATCATCTGAGGTGTGCATTGTGTCTTTAATAACCTTGCTTATAAAATATATCATGCTTGGAAGCATTTTTGGTCCACTGAAAAGATTACGAATGCCTTGAGGCTATAGAAAATTTCCTAAGGGCATAAGCCTAAAATGCCACCTTCTTGAGGCTTACTCAAGTAAATGAGTCTTATATGGTGAAACGTAAACCTAAAGGTTATGTAAAATTAAATCATAGAGCTGAACCTACTCCGCTTGGCGCCCTTTTCTATTTTCATTTTCCTATTCTTTTTTCGAATACTTTGACTAATACTAGAATAAATACACTTTTTTTTCTTTCCAAAGTTCCAAGTACTTAGGAGTGACCCATGTTCTAAAATTGCAATTCCAAACTCTAAATTGTTTGACCTGTTACATTTTTCCCTCCAAAATATTTTGACTGATATTAGTATAAGCTCCTTTTCTTTCAAAAATTTGCAATATCACGTTTAAGGAAAGCCGCTAGTCATGAATTACAAAGCCTATATATTATTAAAGTACACACAAATTACAAAGTGAATAACTAGGTGCATATGCCATAAGAGAAGTTTAAAAACGTATATAAAAAGTATAAAAACCTAAAAAGTTAAGATATAAAAAGAAAACTAGGAAGTGGAAATATCTTTTAATATTGTCTTTTACTATTTTTCTACAAGTTTTATTTTTTATTAAAAAAAAAACATAGTATGTGAAAAAGTTGGCTTATGAAACATGACTCATTAACATATATGTAGCATCAATTATACTGAACATAACTAGAATAGATGTCACATGATAAGGTAGGCACAAAAAAAAAAAAAAAAAAAAAAAAATTTGCACAACTTTATTTATCTTTCCCATTTACCAATTTGTTGATATTATTGATTTATCCTTCACATATTCTTTTCATAAAATTATAAGGCTTAGGCCTTGTTACACCTTGAAGCTTATGCCTAGCTTCACAAAGGCCAGTCACCTCAATTGTGCCTCACAATTTTTAAGAACTTGACGTCACTAAACTCACAAATCAAAGTTTTTAAGCCTTACTCCAAAGAACAAGTTTAGGTACGCTTCTACGTAGTATTAGTAGCATCATTCCCACCTTCTCTCTTTTATATGTCAAGGATTCCAACCTCATTCACAAGAAAAATCTAAGTATCAAAATGTAAAGCCCATTTCCTAAATATTAGAATCAAATAAAGCTGTCACAATCTGATTCTTTGTTGAAGACAATGTTGCCTTGTTATTTTTGTGATTTAGGCTCAATCATCTCCTCGAAGCCATTCTCTCTTTCCCATGGTAAGAAAATTCAAAGAACTTTGTCAAAATTTGCCTAATTATTTAGATTTTGAGGGTTATTGAACTAGAGTTCAAATGTAAGGAAAAATATACCAATGAAGAATTTCAACAACATTTGCTGGAAAATATATCAAACATCACTAGTGTTAATATATGTACCACATTTATGTCATTTTAATGTAATATACTATATGTCTTATACTACATACATACATACATATATATATTCATACTTGTATGTGAGTATTGGAGACAAGTATATACCCATGCGCGTGTGTGTGTGTGTGTATTTTGTACTTCTATGTGAGTTTGGAGACCAGTACATAACCAAAAGTCTGAATCTTTCATTGTTAAATTTGGAAGAAAGGCAATCCACTATATTATGTCATATTTCACTTTTTTTTTCTTATTTCCACTATTTTAATATCCTTTTTGTTCTCTTGTTTTAGCGAATTTTACCTATCAGGAATGATCTTCTTCAATGTTTTCTCTTCTTTCCATCAAAGAGTTCATTTAGTAAATATTCTAATATTAAAAGTGTCAGACACATATCTCTCAGCCATTTCCTAACATGAAGTGCCAGACACGGCAAATCAAGCTAAGTAAAGGATCTGAGTGACATAGTATTATGTGAACAATACGTATATATTAATAATATATATATATATATATATATAATTAAATACAAATATTATATATGTTTCTACAATATATTAATAGCAACATATATATCATTACATACAATATTTCTATATATGTCAACATAGACTAACAATAACATGTATAAACTTATATAAACACATAAATACACAGACTATACAAATATAATATCTATATTTACGGATTATGTATAACTCATATAATAACAAAATATACATATTATCTCCAAAATAGAACTATGTGGTTTGCATTAAACATTATTATTGTAAAAATGCATGTTTAAATCACTTAGATTTATACTTTTACATGTCAAAAGTATCTAGTTATGTTTGTTTTCATCATTTCCACAGGTAACTATACATATTTTAGCACTGTTGTAAAATTCTTTTGAACTTCTCTAATTATGTGAGTTTTTACACAACTCCAAATTTTCTCAAAATTCTTTGAATTAATTCTAATTTTTAAAAATCAATGTTTAGGGCAAAGTCAAAGTTTCAATTCATATCATCCCCAAAGCCACTCTAATTGTAAATGTTCTCATCTTAACAAAGATCAAATTCTTTCAATGAGTAGGCCAAATTAAGCAACAAAGTGAAAGGGAAATGAATATGGAAAGGGAAGAAGATGGAATTAGGAATTTGAGTTTTATAAATATAATTATTAGGGTCTTATTAATGATGATGAACGCACAAACTTTTGTATTAAGTTGGGGACCTAGGTGGGAATAGTTACAGAAAGAGAAGAGGAAGAAGCGCGGTAAAGTAATTGGTCAACCCATTGAGCTCATGACCTAAAGAGTACAGGTTCAAATCTTTGTAATATCAATGCAAACAAATTTTGAATTAATTTCATTAATATTTTTTGGTCTCATCTTGATGAAAGACAGAATCGTCATACTAGCTATACTTATTTATATTATCTATTTTTGCTATTTCCATATTCATTACTTACATTATTTTTCTAGTGTTTTCGATTTTTAATATTATACATGATGCAATAATATAAGATATTTTGATATGACATCAAATTGCCTTCCAATAAGAGACTTAAGGGAGAATTACTAAATGCTCTAAATTTATTCTAAACTAAAATTAGAAATTAAAGCATTGGTTACCAAACATTCAAACAATACATTTCACATATCTCTACTAAATAAGCTCTTATTCATTAGAGCTAAAATGATAACAGTTAACATTTTGAAATTCGAGTTGTCAAACGCTATCTTGAGAAGATTCAAATTATCCACGATTATCAATCAATTACATGTCTCACAAGCTCTTTCAAAGAAGCAGCATCATATGTTAAACCCTAGGATGCATATGGATATAATCTCAATACCTAGAGTCTTGACTTTGAATGATTAGGAGAAATCGATTTTTTTTTCTTTTTTTTTTTTTGAGAAGAAACTAAAATATATATATCAATTAATAAAAGGTGGTCCCTGATGAGAAATCTAACACCAACTAAGCTACAAAGAGTGCAGAATGTTACACCAATTTCCCAACCAGTCCCCAAAACAATATCCTTTGCTACATTTAGTAGGGATGATCCAAGTGCAAAACAAAATGATGGACCTTTCCCAAGTGCTAATTGTAGATTTACATATATCATGTAACAACCTACTATTCCGTTCCTCCCAAACAGAAAACCATATTGCAAACAGTATAATTCTCCTTTAGTTAGTAATTTTCCTAGGTCTAGTGTACTCCTTGCCCTACCAATCTCCTCCCATCAACATCGGTTGAATGAGATGACACTTCTACTGCCATTTTTGCTAGATTTCAGATAGAAAGCTGCAGCTGTTGAACAAGTGTTGCGTCGTCTCCTCGGCTTGCCTACATAAACAGCATATGGACGGCTGAAGATACAGATTGGAAAACTTTTTTTGCACAGTTTTTGCACTATTTAATTTATTTAGGAATATAAGCCAAGCTAGAATTTTAGCCTTGTTTGGAGCTTTAGTTTTCCAAATTAAATGGGCATGATGGAAGGAGGGGTGTGAGTTTCTGTGGCTGGCCAGATATCTAAAGAAAGATTTAACAGTGAAGACAGTGTTCTTATCCTCAATTTATTCGATCCTGTCTGGTTCCTCTGAGGGTTGAGCAGTCTGCAGCAGGTTAATGAGGTCCATAACCCCTTGAATCTGCTCATCCCGAATGTTTCTGCTGATGTGCAAGTTCCAAGCCCTGCCTCCTCTTTCCTCTTGTCCATTCTGGATGAGGGACTCTGATACGGTAGCATTATGCTTCTCAGAAAGTCTGTAAAGAGTTGGGAACATGTCCTTGAGGCTATCAGTGCCGCACCATTTATCTTCCCAAAACTGAGCCACATCTCCTTTGCCACTTTCCATCTCACTTGAGATTTGAATATAGGGTACAATGATGCAATGGACTTCCGCGGTGATCTCCTGCTGCTCTTCCTATGAAGACCTGCCTCCTTTCCTTACGTATGTTGTCTATGGGTGTTTTTTTATTATACAAGCCCATAGTGCCCCTGGATGCTTGTGGATTCTCCACAGCCATTTTCCCATTACGGCCCTATTCCAATTTACTATATTTCCTTACCCCATGCCTCCATTGTGAATCACTTAGCACAATCCGTCCCACTCTACCCCCAAGAGAAATGGATTTTAGGACTTCACTAAATTGAAAATACAACCTCTAAGGCTCTACATTTCTAACTACAAAAATTATAAGCATACACATCTCCACTAAATGGTTTTACAGTGGCCACCAAAATGAAGGATGAAGACATTCACCACAAACTTTCATTAGTTCCTTAATTCAAATAACTAGTGAGGTCTACAAAACTCCAAACAAACAAGTTTTACATTTGTGTGCAAATAAACAGAATGTAGTTCATAACTAACCAACATTACTAACGTGAAGGTCCTAGAAAGTATATTTACATTGATATAAACTGCATGTCACACTAAAACAAGGATGCATGCATTTACGAGGGTATAATCACTTGCCTCAATTCATTCACATCAACTTGTCCCTTTGTAACATTTCCAGTTTGACGAAGTAGCTCAATGAATGTATGAAAGACATCCATCTGCAGCAAAACAGTGTCACAACCTGGCAGATAGAAAACTGAAGAATCAAAAAGCACAATGCATCTTACTTTGACGTTTTCCTCCCTTTCTTTGAACCTGTCTATCAGCTTAGGGCATGCCTGTGAAACAAGAAAGACATCACCTAACACAAAAACCATAGAAAGACACAACAGAAGATTGACCTAAAGAATAATACCACAGAATGAAAGTCAAAAAGGATTAAAAGAATGAGAGCATAAGGTAAGTCATATTGCAACAAACATTGCCCCCTCAAAAAGTTTAATATAATATACAATCAGGAGAATACTAAAGTCACTGATGATGATTAACACTTGAGAGAGATTTTCTTTTTGACAAAAAAGCAAGTGGATAATGGCTTCTGTCTACAGCATACTTGCCAAATACCAACTGTAAACATTACCAACTAACAAACCCAGCCCTTCTTTAGGCAAATGAAACTTAAATAATTCACTCAAGGACACCAAATGATAATCCATGAAGTTCAACAAGATAAACAGAGTTCAAGCATTGAATACCTCCCTATATAGCTTGGAAAGCATCTCTGGACGAGATACAATAATGGCCCCTAAACATTTTGCCGCAGCTCTTCGAACTTTCCAACTTATATCCTCGTCATCTGTATATTCATCTGCACTCTCACTTTATAAAAAAAAATATAAATGCAAAAATAAGTCACTAGCACTTTGAAGATCAAAAAGTTTTTTTCCCAAAATAAAACCAGCAACTTACTCATCTTCCTCCTCATCATGAATATCATCATCAGTATCCTCCTCCATGTTGTCAGTGAAGTTTGGATCATAGCTTAAAAACTCTAGAGAAAGGTGTAGTATTTCATCACAGTATATAGATATATCTCTGGGACATCTCAGGAGAAAACTCTCAAGTGCCTGCAATCAAGCCAGAAGCAAAGCCTATCAAGAGAACAATACAAATGACATAATAACAAGATTGAATGGAAAATAACATAAATTGAATACCTGTAGACTGTAATCACGAAGTTCTTCATCATTTTCTGATGCACTTGTGCAGTAATCTATCAAAACTGGAACAGTGTCTACAAGATGTGGTCCAAATCGATATCCAACAGAGCGACTGAATGATTGGACAATTTAGCATTTTTGCAACATCAGTAAGTTTAGAATAATAGGGCTTCAAAACCATGATTACAACAACCTATTGTCATCAGCCTGATACAACTCAGTACAAGAGGTCTAACTCATTGTTATCAAAATCATTTCAAGGAACAGTAACAAACTCAAGATCCGAATAGGTGAATCATAAGTCCACCTAATGTGAATCAACTATCTTTATATATTACAACTGATATTATTACTTTAAGTACCCTTAAAGTTACAACAACTCAGTTTGATTCACTACTAGTTAGCTAGTACTTCGGT
Source organism: Tinospora cordifolia (assembly GCA_030144865.1). Classification (NCBI taxonomy): domain Eukaryota; kingdom Viridiplantae; phylum Streptophyta; class Magnoliopsida; order Ranunculales; family Menispermaceae; genus Tinospora; species Tinospora cordifolia. Next base: position 32,655 of record JAJIYU010000547.1, read on the forward strand.
CTAATTTACTTATGGTTCACCAACAATTCAGGCTGTATCACATAAAATTCAGAGGTACAGCTATTTAAGAATCTGGTTAGAGTCATTTTGTGGTGCATTGTACAATTCAACTACAGACATTGCTCACTCATTTAAAATAAGAAAACATAAAAACGATGATAAATGTGGGTTTACATATTTATGCATAAAAAATTCAGCAATTAACAAATGAAGTCACCATATAATATATATAAGGCAGTTTATAAAACGCTAAACTCTTAAGTAAGAAAAGCAAGCTCCGCAGTCACCTCAAAGCTCCAATCATCTGAATATTTGTTCGAGTAATTTCAGGTTTTGCACCTTTACTCTTCAAGAGCTGAACAACTTCTACTGTCCCCTTTGCCAAAAGATCATCAGACAAGCTTGAAGCAAGAGATGCTATATGAGAGAATAATCTTTTGTTAATCCTTTTCTCACTCAAAAGGGGGTACAAAAACAACTTCAGGAGCCATATAAACCATTAGAAGATGATATAAGGTAACAACATGAACTTATCTTTCGAAGTTGTACATTTATTTATTACAACTTACCAATACATGAAACAGTTCTCTTTCTGACACTGGCTTGATTAGAACTCAATTGAGACAGCAGTGCATTCAATAAGACCTCATGATCTGTTGTCATCAGACCTCCGAATCTATGAAGAACATCACATAAGATATCAAGACACTCGCATTTTATCTCTGTGCTCATTCCCTGGCAGAAAAACAGCAGAAAAATGAAATTACTTCAATTCAGACTCTACATCCACATAATATTCATGCCTTCTTCACTTCTATGTCAACTTTTCCATCAATCATATGAGCATGTGACCAAACAATCATCATTCATATACGCCAGCAACACATGAACATGTCCAGCATCACCAAACTTGTAAAATGATGGACCTCATCAACAACATAAAATTGATTCAAGGATGGTATAGAAATCTTATTTTCAAGCAATCACAAAGCTATGATGCAGCAGCTTATATGTAGGAGCAATCTTGTCCTTCCCGACAACTGCAATATATAGTACAATTAAGCTATGTATTAAGGAGACAAGACATGACTCCTCAGGACCCTGTTATTTAAGTTATATCAAGTATTTAAAGAAAGAGAGAGAGAGAGAGAGAGAGAGAGAGAGAGAGTATATGCTACTTTATGAAGCACTTACAGCACTGGTTACCCCCTTAACTAACTGGGGACAAAGAGATAGAAGAACACGTTGTGCAACAGATGTAGACGTCACTTCAGCAACAATTGTCTTTATGGCAATGCTAGCAACGTCACGATGCTGATCCTTTCCATTAAGCAACTTGTCACATAGTTTGTCTGTCATTTCCAGAACTCTTCCCTCGCTGACCTTCTTTACTAGGGGTGCCAGACTGATTACCGAGAGATATACATAAGATATAGAGAGAGAAAAAGGGAGAGAAAGTGAGAGAGAGAGAGAGAGATAATCACATACTATTTATAAACTAAACATGGCCTCATGAAAATTATTCTGGCAACATTCATTGGATCATTATTGCAAAAGAACAATTTGTGCTGACCATGGATACTCTATAGAAAGTTAAATGAAGAAAAAAGCAGTGTGAGCAGCCCAGATAGATCAACTTTAGGCTCTAGTTTTATTACTTTGTGAATGGACTGTCTTTATCTGACAAATCATTACACAATTAGATTTCCCAACAAGAAACATAATAGAAGATATAAGATTCAGTCAATCTGATCATTGGTAACTGTGATGTTCCAAAATTTTAACAAACATAAAAGCTTCCTCACAAAGATGGGGTAAAACAACGCAAAGATAAACCAAAACAAAGCAACTCATTATGCACTTACAATTTCATACATCAAATTCAAGTATCAAATGTTGGTCTATTTCATACACCAATTTGATACAAGGATTTTTTTTTTTTTTTTGGGGAGCAAAAACAAATACTTATATTAATTAAATAAGAAATTAACAAGATTAAGACAGGAACCCAGACGCCTCAAACCCACACTTTACAGAAAGAAAACAAAACATGAGAAACATAACTTACAACCAGTACAGATTAGACTAGACAAGAACTCCAATTTAACAGCCAGCAGGAAATCTAGAGTCCATTACCCCATAAAATGCATCTACCCAGGAACTAGCCACCAATTAGGCATTTTCCCATCAAGAATCACATCTTAATGATTATCATTGAAGACCCTATCCTTACACTCTACATGGAGAAGAGACATTTGCATTTGATGCAATCAAACCTAAACTCATTTCGTTAGTGTTGTCAAGGCGGTAAGACGGTTTAAGATGATAAGCCTCCATAAGGCGAGGCAAGGCCTAGGCGGTCCTTAAAATAATTATTTAAGGGTCCCTTAAAAATTATTTATTTATTTATTGGTCCCTTAACATATATATTTTTTTTAATTTTTTATTTATAATTTATATTTAATTAACTAATTACATACTAATTATAATTATTATATATAAATTAAAAAGAATCTTTTACTATAAATATATAATTAACTATATATAATTATTATTATAAATTATATATAATTCAGCGATTAAAGAAAGAATACCTCCAAAAGTCGCCTCCTTGAGTCACGTCAAGTCATAGCATTGTCGAAGTCGCAGGAGTCGCCAAAGTCGTCAGACCCGTTGGACGGAGTCCCAGAGTTGTCGGTTGTCGGAGTCGCTGGTGGTTCGATTGTTTTGAAGAAGACGATCGTTCGACTGATTCAAACCAATCGCATAGCAGAGAGATAAAGAGAATAGCAAACGAGATCAAAGAGACGGAGGAAAGAGCAAAGAGATGGAGGAGAGAGCAGAGAGCAGAGAGATTAGCGAATTAGTCGCCTCGTCAAGTCGCAGCGTCACAAATATTTTGCAGAGATTATAACCGAAGTCGCCAGAGTCGTCAGAGTCGCTAGACGAAGTCAGAGCTATTGGTTGTCGGAGTCAATGGCTGGTTCGACTGGCTCGAAGAAGACGATGAAGAATACGACCAATTCAAAGAGACACCCCTAAAATTTTTATATTTGCAAAAACACCCCCTCAGTGCCTAGACCACTGCCTAGGCGCTGAGGGGACCTAAGCGACTAGACACTGCCTAGGAGATGCCTAGACAACACCTTGACAACACTGCCTTTCATCCATTGAAAATCCTGATATATGAGAAATAGAAAGGCTTGTCATTACATATTGATGGGCTATACATACACCTATTCACTAAGACAAACTACTGATGCCAAATTTCTTTGGCAAAGCAACGGGAAAAGTGAAATGATCCAAATGTTAAGCAACTTCAAGCAAAGAGGCAGCAATGGACCACTTTGTTCAAGGTGCCTACCATCTTCCCCTTGAGATCCTCCTCAATCTTCCATTCAAGGTCCTCTAGGCTAGCATTCGCATCCTCGAACAAATCCATCCAGTTGACCACAACTATCCCCAACAACACAACTTGAGCCTCCTACCTAGCAAGGACACCCTTAGACTTACTCTTCTTGTTAGGGTTAGAAATGTGACCTACATCTTTGATGAATTTTTCTCTTCCTCCAGATTATCAACATTTGGTCTTAATGTGATTTCTATGGTCATTATTCTTATTGACTTAGAAGCATCCCTTACTAGCTTTCAAAGTTACAAGATTATCTTGTTGTAAGCTCAAAGATTACCAATGTCGCTAGTTGTTTCTACTCATTCTATATAATCTTCATAGATACCAATGGACCGGTCAGAGAAAATCCTCCCCCTCGTGTATACGGTAGGTTTGATTCAATTCTTATGCACCTCTAGAGATAAGCATGCCTTGGCAACATGCTGAAAGTGTTAGTTTTCTTGTGAGCTAATTCATCATCCAAAGACCCTAAACTTAATTAGTACCTGAACATGTCAAATGTGCTCTAAGAGTGAAAAAAGATGAAAAGTGGATCTCTCACACTAGGTTCAAAAAATTGTGTGGAAGTGTGAACTTGTTGTCTTTATAATGGCTTCTATGCTTATTTTTTCTACTGATGAATTATTGCATCAATTCCTTGAATCTATACACGATCTCTATTTTTAGTTCCTTTCATCAACCTAAGTGGTTGATTCTTCTTGATTCAAGTTATTCCTGGGGCATTCAGTCAAATTTTCAGCAATGAAAAGAACAAAGAACTCTATGAAGAGATTTATTTATAGAACTATGTTCACAGTTTCACACAAGGAACAAAAATTTGACTTCGCTTCAAACTTCGACCTTTGAAAATTAGAATTACTTCGAAGAGTTCAAGAAATTCGAAAGAATTTTCATAAAAATTTTTTAACTTAGAAAAGTTAAAAACATACTATGTAAATGCTAAAATATGCACAATATTTATAAAAAATGATGGAAACAAACATAAATAAATATGCATTACATTTAATGGGTTCTAACGTGTATTTTATTTAATATTAATAATCTTTAATACACATTGCGTCTGTTGACTTAAAATTGAGATAAAAAAAGAAAAAAAGAGAAACTTGTTGTCAAACTTTAATGGTCTTGTTAACATAAACCTTAGATCAATTGATAGTTTGCTAGTCGGTACAAGCGCAAGTGTCTTAGCTCTTTTCTATCGATCATAATAAACGACTCTCGTCTGTTGCTCTTCTCTCAATGCCTCTCATTGTAAGTTCTTAGCTTATTTTTCTCCTATCTTTCTTCTCCCTATCGTCTCTCCTCTAAGCTACAACTCATTCTTTTTTCTCTTGGATAGCCATTGTTAGTTGCACATATTTCTCCTTCAATTTTTTTCATTTATAGAGCAATATTTTTTTTTTTTGACAATCTCTATGATTATACCGAGGAATTTCACATAGATTTTTTCATTAAAAATGCCCTTTTACAGCTTTTATACATTTTTTTTTTTTGCAAAAATTATCAAAATTTCGATTATGTGAATTTTGCTCATTTTTTCGAAAATTTTGACGAAATTTTGTAATTTTACAATTACCGGTGAACTTTGCTTCAAATGTCCAAATTACCTAATTAATTCGGCTAATTTCGCCAAAATTCGACTAATTTTTATATCATGGTTTCACACAATTGAATAACAAAACGGTTAGTATATAGAACTGAAGTGGCTTTGTTGTTATAATGGATTATTGCTTTAACCGTAACACATCTTAGGTACTTAGATATTTAAATTTCACCATTGGAAACTTTGACGTAATTTTGATTTATACATCTTCATCCCCACATTGCAAATAGATTGACACCATATTTGAACTAGTGAGCTTCAGGCTGCAACTGCCTTTATCAGCATTAAAGCTTACTATTCTATTCCATTCTACAAGAAGATGTCTAATTATGCCTTAAGTACTTGCTTGGAGAGAGGGAAACAAAAGAAATAAAAAAGGGCTGCTGCAAAGAAGGAAAACAAATTATAAAAAGCGAGAAAAAAGAGGAAAGAAAATCTAGCCAATGAAAGGAATAATCATGGTGTCTTCTAACCTGGAAGTCTACTTGCTTCTTTAGTTTAGAAAAATTATTAAAAACACCAAAAAGAAACTCAGTTAGCTCTTTAAATTCAAACCTAAAGTCAAGATCTCTTGTTTTTCATGTGATACAAGCACAATTTGTCTTTCTTCTCTTTCATGATTCTTGAAGAATTATTACATACATTTGCCTTAGATAAGCATATTTGGAGTGGAAATCTCAGAACAACTGACTTTTGTATTAATCATGCAGTGCATTCTGATACAACAATATCGATTATACTCGTTGGGAATAAGAGTGATTTGGAGAACATGAGGGAGGTTAGCGTTGAGGAAGAAAAAAGCCTTGCAGAAGCAGAGGGATTGTTCTTCATGGAGACTTCAGCCCTCGATTCAACAAATGTTAATGAAGCGTTTGAAATGGTTATCAGGGAGATCTATGACAATGTCAGCTGGAAAGTTTTGAATTCAAAATAGCCAAATCAAACAAGGTCAGGTTCAATACTAGAATCTTCAAGTATTGGAAACAGTGAGGTCAAGACAATCTAACATGAATGGAGTTATTTGGAAATAGTCACACTTTCCATGATTATATGAACACAATAGGGGTGATCATCTATAGAAAATATGTTATAGGCTGATTGTGCAAGGATGAGAGTCTACGGAGATGAGGAAATAATGCTACAATGTGGACTCTTCCAACCGCTTATCTTCCCAAAAATGAAAAGTGTGACTATTTCCAACTACTAAACCTGTGTACCTGAGCATTTGTGGAGCCAATGAAAAATGAACTTCCACATGAAAAGTTGACCTTCTAAAGCTTCCCACACTTCTTAGCTGATCCTAAGGGTAAAAGAAACCATACTTCCTCCCAATTACTTGAATCCATTAAAAAAAACAAAAGAAAAAAAAAATCCAGTTCTTTAATATAAGCCCTAGTGTTATTTACCAAACAAAGCTAAATTTCTTAATGTTATCTATCACATGTCAAGTCTTCCATTATCCACTAGTTTCGTGCATTTCAAACCCTCAAACTAAACCAAACTCTTTCCTGCTTTGCAACTCTAAAAAAAAGATGCTTGCATTTCTTCTCACTTTTGCCAGCCAGTCCCCCTAGGACCTTAAATATATATATAAGTTATGAGAGGCCAATGCAACCAAAAGAAACAAATAAAAAAAACAATTAAATATAAATGATACAGAACTCCAAAAGCAAACCCCATGAATCTGGCAATTAATTATAATTTATAAATCAATTCTATAAGGACAAAAAGGAGGAGGAAAGAAAGAAATTCAAATCCTTGATGCAGAATTTGAGGGCTATGACTCTTGGGATCCATGCAATTCTAATTCCCACAAAAGAAAAATGCACCCAGAAGATTTTGACTCTAAAGTTTACTGTCTCACCACTCAAATTTAAATAAGTCAAAAATAATTTTGGCCTGTCAAATTCAAATTACACGGTAACCATTCAATGCTTTAGGGAAAATTCTTTATCCATATTGAACTTTTCAACAATGTTCATGCAACTAAAACAACAATATCAGTGATTGGCTAGACCAAATTTAACTTTAAGTTACTTCAGCAAGGTTCAAAAATGAAAAACTTTTCTGTTTTGTGACAGCATCTTCAGCAGCAATAAACTCAGTACAACAATGTACAAGTCAAACAATCATGAATGTTGTTTCCCAGTTCATTTGTTCAGTAATCAGTGATCTTAACTGGGTCATAGATAGTCATTAACAAACCCACAGAAGAGCTTGAAATCTGCCAATTACACCTGAATCAAATGGCTGTTCATCCCAGAAGTTCATGGATTTAAGCTGCAAATGTGCAAATTAAGACACTTGCGCATAACCAGCAATGCACATGAAATTTTAGGGTTCATCGACACGAAGGTCATTTAAAATTTTTTGAAGCCCACAACGATTTTAATTCAATCCCCTAACAGCTATGAGTATATCCCAAAGCTCATATATGTCTATGATTCTATCAACTTCATGGATACATGAATAAAATTCAATGCTGGGCGAATACACATTAATCACAGTTGTGCACATGGATGAAGACCACAATGATCATTAGAGTGACAATACATGATTTCAATCATTCAGTTGCAACATTAATGCTTCCGAAGGTGAAAGATAATATTAGAGGCAATTGTTAAAAGAAAACTCGATAACCATTTGAAAAAGGATGGAACAGAGATATTAGAGCAAGACAAGAAACATATCGAAAATTTAATTTACAGAGAAATAAATTATGGTAACCACTAACCATTTCACAGCCAGTCCAGACACATCCCCAGAGGCATCGTCCAGCTGTTGCAACACTATATGTGAAATTTTGATCTCCAGGTCGGTGTCAGGTTTGAATCCATCTTTCAACAACTCGTTTAACAAATCAGACGTAGCCATGTATCTGTAGTCTTTATCCTTACCAGTCATCTAAAGACAAATCAAACCACACAAAAATAAATTACAAACCCTAGGAAAAGGAGGAATATCACCTTTTGATAAATTCATTACCTTCTCCAATATACTATTTATAGCTAAATTGGCCATTTTTGCAGTGGCTCTTCGTCGGAAACTGGTTTATCCTACATAATAATCAGAATCCACAGTTCAATAAAAAAAGACGAATAGCAAAAATAAATAAATAAGAAATGAAAGAATTACGATAGATAAAATCCAAATGCAAATCAACGAATAGCACGAACATAACGAAAGCATGAACGAAAGGATGCTAACGGCACAAGAAGGCATTCAAGATATCGTTCAAACAAAGAATAAAACAACAAAAATAGGAATAGAAACTGAAACTTGTCAATTTTCTTAGAAAGTATCATGAGTACCTTTGTGATTGATGAGATTAGACGTAAGCTTGAGTTACAAAATGATGAAAAAGTGCAACCAAGTGGTTTCCATCAACAAGAAACCCAACGTGACCAGCTCAGCCGAAAACGAAACGAGACGAAGTCAGGAAACCCTAAAATTGTAGAAACATCGGCAGAACTTACGAAACCAAAGTAATCGAGAATGAATGTAAAGTACACCGATCACAATGCCGTATATAAAAAAATAAAAATAAATAAAAAGCGGCATTCTCCATTTATGAAAGCGAACGACGAAGAAGAAGAAGAAGAAGAAGCAGAAGAAGCAGGAGAGACGATGAGAACTTACAAACTGCGTCCAGCCACCAAATGTAGAGAACCAATCTGGTTATCGGCCTTTTCTTTCTCAACTTCTTAAATGAAAGCTTCAAGAGAGGATGAGCGAGCGAGAGAAGAAGAAGAAGAAGAAGAAGAAGAGAGAACACGAATTAACTTTAACTAGTTGGCTATTATGAAGTATGAAATACCGGAGGACCGAGATCAAAATTGCAAAACCTTCGCTAGGCTTGCATTAAAACAGACGACACCGAGTGGACAGTCCTAACTTTTACACTCTCAAGCCCTAGCAGTATAATATTACAATGGTTTTCATTGCGACCAAGTACTGTAATTGTGTGCTGCGGTTCATAATCAGAGCGCAGTACTTTCGCAACTACCCTAGCGTAATGTTACTTAAATTTTCTCATTTTTCAATTGAAAAATACTTTTGGTCGATCTGAGGTGAAGGAATTAAAATTAAAATTATTAACATGTGAACTTTAACAAAACCGTCCATTTAGAATTTATAGTTGGCCAAATAGACAGCCGATTCGGAGCTGAAAACTTTTATAGTCCAGGGACATTCTCTAATCACAACTTCAGGATCGGCTATAAATTCATAAATCAGATACAAACAACGTCCAAAATTAGAACAATAATAAACTTCAGAAGCCCTCCTAATACAAAATCTAGCAACTTTGAAAAACGAGTAAACTCTCAACTTCACAATTTAGCTTTAACAATAATTAAATAACTAATATATATATATGCAACAGAATACGTTTGCACGCTCCAACAATTCCGCAACAAAAATAGTAAAAATTAGAAAGATAAAGCAGCCTTTCAACTTCCACTCGTTTCTTCCAGCCAAAGCACGAAAATTCTGCCCAGCACTATTTAATGCCAAATATCACAAAAACTTGGCCTGCCTGACACCAAAAATGCATTATCAACGTCACATACATCCATCACCAGCGCCCAAACCACGTGCCTCTAAAGATTCACATACCCTCACAGAGCTGGACCGAAATATATATACAAGTTAATTCCGCATGAATCTCTTCATCATCCTACCTGTTTCTCCTGCGCCCATTTCCACCATTCCTCTTGAATAAACCCTTATTCATTGATATTGCAGTCCAGGTACTCTTCCCTTCAAGCTTCTTTGTCAGTTTCACGACATTTGCCATACCTTTCCTTGCAGCTGCCCGATGCTCTGGCCTGCGGCTCATCATTTTTCTATCAAGTGGCCAATATGCATATGGCTCAAGCTTGTCTTTCCTCTTCATATCCCCACCAGCTTTTTTGCTACCATATTCACTCCCACTGTGTGACCACCCAGATTCTGAAGTTTTCTTCCGCTTCCTCTGGGTACCTACAGTGGCTGATTTGGTAGAAAAATCACCACTGCCCAGGTCACTTTCTGCATCTGTATCAAGATTAAAGCAGATCTCTCTCTTTTTCCTGCCTTCTTCATGAATCACTAACCTTCCTTCAGAGTCAATTTCTGGCTCATCATCAGATTCTTGCTTTCGCTTACGTTGCACAGAAGACTGGAGTGCTGATCGGATTCCTTGTCGATCTAGCAAATCAAGTGGATCATCTTCCATTTTATTAAATAAGTCTTCTGGTAAGTTCTTTGCCATCTTTTGGGCTTGCTTGGACCTACATGAGTTTCAATGTAAAGTACAATTATATTTCCACTCCAAACTGATCTATAAGGATGACAGTCACTAATGCAAATATTAAAGGAAACTGCCCATCCTACTTTACATGGACGTGCTGACAGTAATAAAGATGTATCATTTGACAAACACAATCCATAACATCTCTCAAATGAAATTTTTCATCTAGATGATTGTAGCTTTTCAATGCATAAACAATACGTGGATTATACATCTATATTTTCTCAAAGTGGAAGAAAAATAATAGGTACATAAAATAATAATAATAATAAATAAATAAATGGAGGAAATTTAATGGAAAGTCACTCCAGAAAACATTTAGCTTATAACATTGCAAGTAAAATGCAAAAGCAGTATTAAATCATTTTTTCAAGAGAGTTTGTTTTAAAAATAGCACAAAATTCTGCAAAACAATACAGTTACCTCAATGTGGAAGCATTAGAAGTCAACCTAGAGGTAGCTCTAGATTTTCCAGAAGCCATTGATTCCAGGTACCCCACATCACTATCCTCACAGTCTTCATCTCCAATATCAGAAAATATTTTTGTATGATTCCATCTGCTCAACCTGTAATTAAAAAAAAAACAAGAAATCTGTTTGCATTTTTTGTGGCAAATATCCCTAATGACTGTCACATAAGATTGAAAAAGTATCCAGGGAGCCCAAAACAGCACGTAGCATTTGGATTCTGTATTTCCAGTCCTAGCTATCCTGACATGAGATGTGATAATTTTTATTTTGTTCATCAATAAAAATCATTAAAAAAACAGGGAATTCTAAGACCACAAATTGAGTGCCACCACGCATATGCATGATATAAATGTAAGTAGCAAGAGATTCTTCCTAGTCATTTTAGAGGGTTGATCTGGATTGAAGACAATAAGGTAGCCTGGAGAAAAAAAAAAAAAAATAGATCATCGTTATGTTTTCTTTCCATCAATTAGAATGCAAATACCTGGTTGTAGTTGCCTTGGAATGAAGAGACCTAGCATCCACCTCAGAATTTGCTGCATTCCTACGCTCTTTACGCATTCTGATCTGCATATTGAAATAACCAGAACATAAAATATTCATAAATGAATATTACAATAAGGGAATTTAGATATGGAAGCCACTCAATACCTTCCTGATATTAGTAAGAAGTTTCATGTGTTCTTCAGGCATTACCACTTTAACAGCATCAATACCACATCTCTTAACAAGAATTTCAAGAAGCACCTTGACCTGGCAATAGAAAAAATAACCCAATGACTTTATTATTGACAGACTCGGATATTAAGAGGGAAAAAGTAGAAAAGAAAAGCCTCACTCTAATGCCAAGTCAAGCCATTATTTCATAAGGTAAAGCAAACGAACCATATTAGACAAACAACCACACACTATGATACATGCTGATCTGAATACCATGGATATAAACCAACCCCCCCACACACAATGACATCAAAATGAAGATTTTATGGATGACATATTCCTTCACTGTCCATTTATAAAATCATATGGAAAGATGGACAGTATTCAAGAGGAATATTTATTCCATTACATTAACTTGAGAATTGCATATCTCTTAATCATATTCCTTCACCAGATTGCTTTCTTTGCCACATTATGGGCAGTGTGGCAGAGAGAAATGAAAGAATGCTTAAGAGAGAAGAAATTAGTGACACCACTTCAGGAGGAAATTAAAATCTCGGCTGGTTCATCTGCTTCATTGCCAGCAAAAGACTTCTACCATTGCTAAATTGGGATGCTTTTATTAAAATAGTCTAGTAGTTCTTTGTTTATTTTGTTACAGATTCCCACCTTTCCAATTCTTGAATAAATAACACAATGACATATTCATTTTATCCATTTCCAGTTTTCATCACAAAAATTAATCAACGAATGGTTTTAATATCCAGTATCTAGTTTTGAGAAGCATACCTAAGCTAATGGTGGTCTAAAAAATTTGCATATCAACAGCATTTGGATGTGCCAATTATGTGATTATAACATTATCCTCAACTTAACTCATGTAGGATTAATTTTATGGTTGACCTCATCTTTATTCTCTCTAGAATGACTGATGGAGCCAAAATATCTAAAGTTTCCAAGCAGCAATAGCCAAGTACATACATACATAAATACATATTTTTAATGGCTCTATCTACATAATTCATATATTTGCAACTCACTTTAATAGCTAAGAAGGTACTAAGAAAACTCATTTGAGATCATGTATAGGGTAAATCACAATTTAAAGCTTTAAAAGAATGGCATTACCACATGAAAATATACCAATATCAAGTTGTACACTAATAAATACAATTTAAACTATAAAAAAAGATTACGAATAATGATTATCAAGAAGTTTCCTTTTACAGTTTTCTACAATTGGAAAGTGCTTGAAATTTTAAAAGAAAATTACAGAATCAAAGAGGCAATTTAAGGTGAAGATGCATGAAAACACTATTCACTTAGTTCCCGAAGTTCAAAAGCAATAGAAAGCTCTCCATAAAAAGATAGAAATCACTTGCACATGGTCACATACGAAAGAATTTGGAAGGTAGAGATGAATCACATTCTATGTTGTCAAAGAGGTAAGAACTTACCTAGGCAATGGCCCCACTCTAAACAATACATGCTAGGGCATCGCCTAGGTGACTAAAAATTAAAAACAAGAAGGCATTAGGTCTACATATATAACTTCAGTTTGTATTTAAGGTTCTCGGTCTTAAACAGCATATCTATATCAGAAAAGGAAATTTGTAAGGCCATGGATATAAAATAAAAAACTTAAAGAATAACAATAATATTTCAATGATTGTCTCATCTCATTTTGCTCAATACTACTTGTCAAGGGAAAAGATACAGAAATTGACAACAAACAGTTATTTAACGTTTGCTTAATGCATGTCTGAGAAAAAACAAATAAAAATGGAGAAGTTAACTGGTTTATCCCCCTTTAAATATTTTCACAAACTACACCGAAGTGTTTAAGATTTTAAAATTTTAAATTGATGCCTAAAACATGCATATCACTTCCATCCAAATCCCATTTTTAGAAGGTAAATAAAGCTAAGAAAAATCAATATGTGAGAATAAGGTCATCCAAAAATGCAAATAGGTGGCGATGAATAAATCGCGACCAAGGCCTCTACTAAAAGGCATGTAGCCTTCACAATGAAACCAAGAACAAATTTAAGAGACAGCAAAAATGAAAACCTTGGCTTTAAAACTATTCATGGTGCCATTTTGCCACCTCAACAACCCCTCAACCACACTCTTCAAGTTTGTCTGCAGCCACTCAGGTTGTGATTTGGCCAACAATACTTTCAGCAGACCTAAATTAGCCTGCATAAACAAGAAGTCAAGCATATAGAAAATAAAGCGAGAATATCAGGAATAGAGCTCAATGAGGAAGACATTTCAAGTTTCATCAATCAGATTAACTCAAGTTTAAAGACTTAGGAAATTCAAAATCAAGCAATTCAAATGGAGGGCCAAAACCTTAATTATTTCTTGATTTTTTCCGTGGAAATGACGCCACACAATTGGAAGCAGACCGTAGCTTGCAGAGAAAAGATCAGAGAACTCATAAACTAAGCGAGCCACACCTTTGATTGCAGCACAGACACTTGGAGGATATTCACCATACAACCCAACAGTCACCTAAAACCAACAAAAAGTGTTTTAGGTTCTGTTTAGTTTGTTGGTCAAATAGCTTTCAGAATTGAAAAAGTAAAAGAGAAAGAAACAAATATTTTGCTTGTTAACATTACGTTTTTTTTTTTTTCTTGGAAAAGAAACTAGATATTATATATTAATAGAGAAAGCTGTCAGATGAGCTATCTGGACAGATAATTACAGTGACTGCATAATGTTATGCCAGTTACATATCCAATTTCCAAAAGTATATCCCCTACTCATGTTAGAAGCAGAAATCCAAGTACACAATAGAATCATAGATCTTTCTTATATCATACCACTGTACTATATTTGTCTTTGAATATTCTATCATTTCTTTCTTCCCCAGAAGCTATAACATATGGCAAACAATATTATTCTCTGGTATCCTACAATACTGTTTGATTAACATTAAGTTTATTCTTCTACTAACTTTATATATAAAGCAGCCTATCAACCCAAAAAAAATTTAAAAAAAATATATGTTTTTCTTAATTTCTTTACCAAGTTACATTTCAAGATTGAAATAACAAACCAAATGCAACCCCAAGCTCATGAAGTTAGTCATTCAATTGATAAAATCTAAAAACAAAAAGATAATTCATAACAAAAATCAATGGATACCGAAAAAGAAACAGGATCTACGAAAACTAATACCATGCAGAAAAGACGTTCCAATTTTTCCTTTGTGCCGCCTTTCGCTTCATCTCTATAGGCATGACCAATCTTAACTAGAATGTCATACGCCCTATTTCTTGTCTTTTTATTACGCTGCAAACAACAGGATAATGCAGTGAGTATCATATTCATCTTGGTTTTTTCCCGTAGAGAAAATAATCTTTAACAGCAACACCAGTAGAAATTTGAAGGCAAAATTGGAAAGTGGTTGTTTTTGCTGTTGTTTAAATCGAATTGCAAGAAACAATCACATTTTTTAAAACAAAAATATTGACTATGGAGGCGTGCAGGATAGACCACTTTACCTTGCTTCTCTCTTTGTTAGTTTGTGTAATTTGTCCAAAAGTTAATCTATGGGGGATTGGTTGAGAGGCTGGCCCTCAATTCTGCATGGTTAGGGCAAGGGCTCAAATTCACCTCCAGGGTGTGTTTCTGGCAATGCTTTTATAAAGCTTTCACACATATATTGAATATACGTTTTAGTTTCTTGTTATACATATATTATATATAAGCAGAAGATTAATTAAGAACACTTTGAAGCTATTGGGTTTTCCATGGACAATCCCTACAATGCCCTTCTCTATTTATGTAAAGCATTCAGTTAAACATAAACAGAAAAGGTTAATTGAGCAAGACTTTAAAGCTTTTGGACCGGAAGAGGAGAAGACAAAGGTGCAACAACCACTATATACGTTACAGATACAGCCATGTTGTGATGGAGTACGAGATACGCCAAAACTCTAAAAAAATTGATGCAATTATAGTTTAATTTAATTCATATTAACTACTTTTAAGAATCTTAGTTGCAACCCTCTGGACTTTTAATATATAGCATTTACATGTTGCCCATCTCTACAACAAAGTTAGTGGTTACCAACCCAAAATTCCCATTTTAAACTGTAACATTTCTTCTTCTCATTCAGATCCCATCCAAACAAGACTTCTTTGCTTAGCTGGTCTTACAGGATTATATTTCACTAGTATGAAGTTCCTTGATATAATTTTTATCAATTTTGAATAAGATTACTGTCAAGTACTTAGAAATTGAGTTTAACAATCAAGCATCTTTTTGCTTCATTGTTGTATATGAAGCATGTTTCTCCATTAATATAATTAGCCAGCATATTTCACTGTTATTTTTGCTGTCAATCATTTGTTTTTGCTTTTTATAGTAGTAGTAGTAGTAGTAGTA